>WWNC01000002.1:600000-755000 GCA_011125475.1 Melanerpes aurifrons | reverse complement strand
CTGCTCTGTTCTGCTGTGCTCTGCTCTGTTCTGCTCCGCTCTGCTCTGTTCTGCTCTGCTGTGCTCTGTTCTGCTCCGCTCTGCTCTGTTCTGCTCCGCTCTGCTCTGTTCTGCTCCGCTCTGCTCTGTTCTGCTCCGCTCTGCTCTGTTCTGCTCTGCTCTGCTCTGCTCTGCTCTGCTCTGCTGTGCTCTGTTCTGCTCCGCTCTGCTCTGTTCTGCTCCGCTCTGCTCTGTTCTGCTCTGCTCCGCTCTGCTCTGTTCTGCTGTGCTCTGTTCTGTTCCGCTCTACTCTGCTCTGCTCTGTTCTGCTCTACTCTGCTCTGCTCTGCTCTGTTCTGCTGTGCTCTGCTCTGTTCTGCTCCGCTCTGCTCTGTTCTGCTCTGCTCTGTTCTGTTCTGCTCTGCTCCGCTCTGCTCTGCTGTGCTCTGTTCTGCTCCGCTCTGTTCTGCTCCGCTCTGTTCTGCTCCGCTCTGTTCTGCTCCGCTCTGCTGTGCTCCGTTCTGCTCTGCTCTGTTCCGCTCTGCTCTGCTCTGCTCTGCTCTGCTCCGCTCTGCTCTGCTCCGCTCTGTTCTGCTCTGCTCTGTTCTGCTCCGCTCTGTTCTGCTCCGCTCTGTTCCGCTCTGCTCTGTTCCGCTCTGCTCTGTTCCGCTCTGCTCTGTTCCGCTCTGCTCTGTTCCGCTCTGCTCTGTTCCGCTCTGCTCTGTTCTGCTCTGCTGTGCTCTGCTCCGCTCTGTTCTGCTCCGCTCTGTTCTGCTCTGCTCTGTTCTGCTCTGCTCTGTTCTGCTCTGCTCTGTTCTGCTCTGCTCTGTTCTGCTCCGCTCTACTCTGTTCTGCTCCGCTCTGTTCTGCTCCGCTCCGCTCTGCTCCGCTCTGCTCTGTTCTGCTCCGCTCCGCTCTGCTCTGCTGTGCTCTGTTCTGCTCCGCTCTGTTCTGCTCCGCTCTGTTCTGCTCCGCTCTGTTCTGCTCCGCTCTGCTGTGCTCTGTTCTGCTCTGCTCTGCTCTGCTCTGCTCTGCTCTGCTCTGCTCTGCTCCGCTCTGCTCTGCTCCGCTCTGTTCTGCTCTCCTCTGTTCCGCTCTGCTCTGTTCCGCTCTGCTCTGTTCCGCTCTGCTCTGTTCCGCTCTGCTCTGTTCTGCTCTGCTGTGCTCTGCTCTGCTGTGCTCTGCTCTGCTCTGTTCTGCTCTGCTCTGTTCTGCTCTGCTCTGTTCTGCTCTGCTCTGTTCTGCTCCGCTCTGTTCTGCTCCGCTCTGCTCTGTTCTGCTCTGCTCTGCTCTGCTCTGCTCTAATTTGAAACCATTGCTCCTGGTCCTGTCCCTGCAGGCCTTTGCAAACAGTCTCCCTCCATCCTTCCTGCATCTGCTGTATAAAAGGGTTGCAGAGTCAGCTCAGCCCTTGTTTGCCTCTCTCTCTCTCTCTTCCCAGTGTGGATCTCTTCTCCCTTGCAGTGTGGGGGAGGTTTGCAGCCTGGCTCAGCCTGGGCAAAGCTAAGTCTGTAGCTGTGCCATTGGGCTTAGCCTGGGGGAGAGGGAGCTCAGGGGGGAGGCCTGGGGGGCACTGGAGCCTGGGTTGTTGGAAGGCTTTTGGCTTGCTGAGGTTGCTGTAAGCTGGGATGGGAGTTTGGGGGCTTTGCATTTGTGTCAACAGGGCAAAGGTTTGTAAAGGTATTTCCATCTGGATGTCCAATTCTGGGAGGAGCATTTTCAGTTCACTCCTTGGGGAGGGGCACAAAGGCTCTTGGTCTGCTCTGGGACCAAAGCTGAGAGAGAGACTGCAGGGTGATGGTAACACTGCTGTGCCTGCAGAAATGCAGTAGCTGTTCCTGGGGCACTCTAAGGCCAAGCCTGGCCAGCAGGTGCTTTCAGTGGCAGGTGAATCAGATGTTTTGAAGGGTTAAAACCAAGGAGAGCCTTCTCCTGCTGGGGCAGCTCGTCACAGGGCTCTGTCACAGCGCAACCACAGCCCTTCCTGGAGGCTTTGTGTGGTACAGGCAAGCAGAAACTCCTGAGGTGCTGAGTCAGGCAGAGGTTTGCCTGCTGGGGTGTTGTGCTGTCAGTCCCAGCAGAGCCTACTTTGTTTCAGGTGTTCTTCAAGCAGAACAATGTCCCTCAGGAGAGCCGCTTCAACCTGAAGAAGAACGTGGAGGAGGAGTACCGCAAGTGGAAGTCGATGAGCAACGAGAACGACATCATCACACACTTCTCCATCCAGGGCTCACCCCCACTCTTCCTCTGTCTCCTCTGGAAGATGCTGCTAGATACTGACCACATTAATCAGATTGGCTACAGGTGAGCTTGAAAGGATGTGCTGCCCCAGAGTTATTAGAGCAGTGTTCGTAGTGACCTTGCAGGACCTCGAAAGGGCTCCAGGAGAGCTGGGGAGGGACTCTGGGCAAGGGCTGGGAGGGACAGGATGAGGAACAATGGCTTTGAGCTGGGAGAGGGAAGACTGAGAGTGGAGATGAGGAAGGAATTCTTGAGAGTGAGGGTGGGGAGACACTGGCACAGGTTGCCCAGGGAGGCTGTGGCTGCCTCCTGCCTGCAGGTGTTTGCAGCCAGGCTGGATGAGGCCTTGAGCAAGCTGTGCTGGTGTGAGGTGTCCCTGCCCATAGCAGGGGCTTGGAACTGGATGATCCTTGAGGTCTCTTCCAACCCAACCCATGCTATGAACCTATGGATCAGGAGGACACAGGCCCTGAGCAGTTTGATGGATGCAGAGTGTAGGAAGAAGGAATGGAGCTGGGTAGGAGCAAGTATCTCAGCACAGCTGCTCAGTCCAAGGCATAGCTGCTCGATCCAAGGCACAGCTGCTCGGTCCAAGGCACAGCTGCTTGGTCCAAGACACAGCTGCTTGGTCCAAGGCTGGTTACAGCACACCATGGTGTGCAAGGGCTGCTCTCCCTGGGGAGGCAGGAGGCTGTGAGTGAGGTGCTGGAATGAGGCAGTTGGGCAGCGATTCAGGCAGTCTGAAATAGTAACCAGAAAACAGAAGGCACAGAACCACAGAATGTTAGGGGTTGGAACCCCACTGCAGGGGCACCCAGGGCAAGGCACACAGAACACATCCAGAGGGGGTTGGAAAGCCTCCAGAGGAGACTCCACAACCTCTCTGGGCAGCCTGCTCCAGGCTCCAGCACCCTCACAGGGACAAAGTTTCCCCTTCTGTTCCCCTGGCACCTCCTCTGCTCCAGCTTGCCCCCAGTGCCCCTTGGCCATGCCTGAACAGAGCCTGGCTCCTGACATTCACTGCTCACATCTTTATGACCATGAATGAGGTCGATGGTTGGTTGCTCATGGTTGGTTTTGCAGTGGTTTGGTGTTTCCTGAGTTCATTTCTCAAGGGGAGGGGATTTGGTTTGGGTATTTCTCAGGAGGCACTCACTCTTGTCCACCAGAGCAGTGCAAAACAGACTGAGAGCAGTGACAGTTGCCTCTGGCTGTTCTAACCTCTGACCATTCTTACTCTGATCCTTCTTTGTGCTTTTGCTCTGTTTCATTGTGTTGTTGGTTTGTTCTTCTTCTTCCCTGCCAGAGTGCTGGAAAGAATTGGGGCCAGAGCTCTGGTGGCACATGTCAGGACCTTTGCAGACTTCCTGGTGTATGAATTCTCCACCTCTGCAGGAGGCCAGCAGCTCAATAAATGCATTGAGATCCTCAATGACATGGTGTGGAAGTACAACATTGTAACCCTGGACAGGCTGATCCTGTGTCTGGTAAGCACTGCCTCAGGAGAGGAGATGCCAGATCTGATTGACAGCAGCTGAACATGATCCAGCAGTGTGCCCAGGGGGCCAAGAAGGCCAAGGGCATCCTGGCCTGCAGCAGGAAGAGTGTGGCCAGCAGGAGCAGGGAAGTCCTTGTGCCCTGTGCTCAGCACTGCTTAGACCACACCTGGAGTCCTGTGTCCAGTTCTGGGCTCCTCAGCTCAAGAAGGACATTGAGAGACTTGAAGGTGTCCAGAGAAGGGCAAGGAGGCTGGGGAGGGGTCTGGAGCACAGCCCTGTGAGGAGAGGCTGAGGGAGCTGGGGTTGCTTAGCCTGGAGAAGAGGAGGCTCAGGGGAGACCTTCTTGCTCTCTGCAACTCCCTGCAGGGAGGTTGTAGCCAGGTGGGGGTTGGTCTCTTCTGCCAGGCAGCCAGCAGCAGAAGAAGAGGACACAGTCTCAAGCTGTGCCAGGGGAGGTTTAGGCTGGAGGGGAGGAGAAAGTTCTTCCCAGAGAGTTGTTAGCCACTGGATGTGCTGCCCAGGGAGGTGGTGGAGTCCCCATCCCTGGAGGTGTTGCAGAGGGGATTGGATGTGGCACTTGGAGCCATGGTTTAGTTGTCAGGAGGTGTTGGGTGACAGCTTGGACTTGATGATCTCTGAGGTCTTTTCCAACCTGGTTGATTCCATGGCTCTATGACTCACTCAGACTCTGCTCTCTCAGGCCCTTTGGTGGCAGCAATCTTCTGTTGCTACCCCAAGAATCATGTCAAACAAGAGATTCCTCCTGCAGCCGACACAAAAATCCAAGCCTTGCAGTTCTGTCAATCTTCAGGGGAAGCTTTCCTTGGTTCTTCAATAGCCAGACTTGAGTTGGCATTATCAGATGTTGTTACTAGTGCATGGTGCCTCTGAACTCAGAGCTCTGCAGCTGTTTCTGCAGCCTGAAGAGGCAGAAGGGCTGTGGCATGGTTCAGAAGTGAACAGTGTGCTGCCTTTGCTCAGAATTCATTGTGCCCACTGCAGGATTTGCTTAGAAATCACAGAAGCACAGAACTGTCAGGGCTGGAAGGGGCTCAAGGCTCAACCAGTCCCAACCCCCTGCCATGGGCAGGAACACCTCACACCACAGCAGGTTGCTCACAGCCATCTCCAGCCTGGCTGCAAACACCTCCAGGCAGGAGGCTTCCACCACCTCCCTGGGCAACCTGTGCCAGGCTCTCACCACCCTCCTGGGGAACAACTTCTTCCTCACATCCAATCTCAATCTCCCCATTTCTAGTTCTGCTCCATCCCCCCCAGTCCTATCCCTCCCTGACACCCTCAAAAGTCCCTCCCCAGCTTTTTTGGAGCCCCCTGCAGATCCTGGAAGGCCACAATTTGGTCTCCTGGGAGCCTTCTCCTCTCCAGCCTGCACAACCCCAACTCCCTCAGTCTATCCTCACAGCCTGCCTCATCATCAGAGCAGGAGCAGTGCCATTCTGCCTCTTGCCAGCCTGCCCTACAAAATAAAGCAGAACCTGCATGGAGAGAAGGAAACCTTCTCTCAGGAATCACCCTGTATTTATAGTTTAAGATCTCATTTCACTGTCCAACTGCTTCTCTCAGCTGTAGTTTGGTTTTCAAAGCAAAGTCCAAGCAGAGTGGCCAGAGGTTTGCAGCAGTCTCAACTTCCTTATCATCAATTAGCTATTTTCAAGCAGGGAACTGGCAGCAGGAAGAGCTAAACTTTTATAGACCCATGGAATGGGTTGGGGTGGAAGGGACCTTAAAGATATCCAGCTCCAAGCCCCTGCCATGAGCAGGGACACCTCCCACCAGCCCACCTTGCTCAAGGCCTCATCCAGCCTGGCCTTGCACACCTGCAGGGCCTTCTTGGGCACTGTGCTGCCAGTGTGGAGCTTGTGAGACTGCCTGACCCTGGCATAGAAGATGTGAGAGGTACTTGTCAGAGGAGTGACTGAACCTGCCCCTGTGCTGTGTCCTCACTGGAAAAATGCAGCTGCAAGGCCTCCTGTTCAGTGTGAGTGTGTGTGCAGACAGAGCTGCTGCTGGCCAGCAGTGGCTGGTGCTGCTGGCTGCTGCCAGCCCCCTGAGTGCTGTCTCCTGCTCCTCTTCGCCGCAGGCCATGCGCAGCCACGAGGGCAACGAAGCTCAGGTCTGCTACTTCATCATCCAGCTGCTGCTGCTGAAGCCCAACGACTTCAGGAACAGAGTGAGTGACTTTGTGAAGGAGAACTCCCCTGAGCACTGGCTGCAGAACGACTGGCACACCAAGCACATGAGCTACCACAAGGTAAGCACAGCCCTCTCAGCCCCCTGCCTCCCGAGAGCCTCCTGTGCCTAAGCACCAGCACAGCTCTGTGGGGCTGGGGAGTGACTCAGCAAGCAGGGATTGCTGTAGGCTGGTGTTAAAGCCCAGAAGAGAATGGCTGTGTTTCTGTAAGGGTGTGCAGATGCAGGCTCCTGCTCCTGTTCTCACCCAGCATGTGGTGCAGCAGCCCAGCAGTGCTGGTTCTCCCTAGGCTTGCCTCCTGGAGCACTTAAGGAGGAGCGCAAAGCACTGCCTTCAGCTTTGCCTTGGATGCTGAGCCACAGAGTCACAGGACTGGAAGCACAGTGTTCTGGCTGGGAAGGGACCTCCACAGCTCATCCAGTCCAACCCCCTCTGCACTCAGCAGGGACATCCTCCACTAGATCAGGTTGCCCAGAGCCCTGCCCAGCCTCACCTCGAATATCTCCAGGGATGGGACACAGAATTGTCAGGGCTGGAAGGGAGCTCAAGGCTCAACCAGTCCCAACCCCCTGCCATGGGCAGGAACACCTCACACCACAGCAGGTTGCTCACAGCCACCTCCAGCCTGGCTGCAAACACCTCCAGGCAGGAGGCTTCCACCACCTCCCTGGGCAACCTGTGCCAGGCTCTCACCACCCTCCTGGGGAACAACTTCTTCCTGACACCCAAACTGGCTTTAAGATCATTGAGTCCCAAGCATTCTCTGACTCTACCATGTCCCTCAGCACCACAGCTCTGCCTGTTGGAAGCACCTCCAGGGGTGAGGATTCAGCCACCTCCCTGGCAGCCTGGCTCTGTCCAGCTGAGGCTGCTTTAAACCAGTGCAGAACTGAAGGCAAAATTGAATGTTGCTGTTCTGCAAGGGTAAGAGGGAATACAGAATGCATTGCCCTTGCTGCAGTGGGGGAGGGGGCCTTTGGAAGTGATCTCTGACGAGGACACCTCCCTCACACCTCAGAGCTAGTGCCTAGAGGCATCCCTCAGACCAAACAAGACCCATTCTGTCTCTGACTCCCACTGGTACTAAGAGCAGGAGCAAGGTGGGAGAAAGGAAAGCAGAAGGACAGAATTGATTGGGTTGGAGAAGCCCTCTGAGAGCATCCAGTCCAACCCTCAACCCAGCACCACCATGGCCACAGGTTACCTGAACCCCTCCAGGCATGGGGACTCTACCACCTCCCTGGGCAGCCTCTGCCAGTCCCTGACCACTCCTGCAGCAAAGAAATTTGTCCTCATCTCCTACCTAACCCTCCCCTGGCACAATTTCAGGCCATTGCCTCTTGTCCGACCTTCTGCTGTCTTATGCCCACTGTGAGTGGTGGTGAAATGTGGTTTGGTTTGGTTTTTACTCAAGGAGTTCTTGCCTGCTGGTCACAGTAAGAGAGTCCTTTCTCCCAGGGCTGAGGTTTCTGTGGTGAGCTGATGGTGCAGCCCTCTCCCTGCATTGCTCTGCGGTCATGAGCCTTGTGAAGTGTCTGAATGCTTCACGCACTGCTGGCAAGGGAGGAGCTTTTGACTCTGTTGGCTTTCCCTTCCCCTCCAGAAATACCCTGAGAAGCTGTACTTTGAAGGCCTGGCAGAGCAGGTCAACCCCCCCGTGCAGATCCAGCCCCAGTACCTGCCCATTTATTTCGGCAACGTGTGCCTGCGCTTCCTGCCGGTCTTTGACATCGTCATCCATAGGTTCCTGGAGCTGCTCCCAGTCTCCAAGTCGCTGGAAACTCTGCTGGACCACCTGGGAGGTTTATACAAGTTCCATGGTAAGGTCTCTCTGAGCACAGAGCTTGGCTCCTGCACTGAGCATGCTGCTCTCCTTCGTCCCATAGACAGCTTTGGGCTGCTTCCACAGCAGGGTTTAATCCTTCCCTCCAAGATCTCACCTCAACATGAGGAGAAACTTTACAGTGAGGGTGCTGGAGCAGGCTGCCCAGAGAGGTTGGGGAGCCTCCTTTCAAACCCCACCTGGACACATTCCTGTGCAGACTACTCTGGGTGATCTCACTCTGGCTCCTGCTCAGCTTCTCCCCTACCAGCCCCCACAAGTCCTTCTCTGCAGGGCTGCTCTCAGTCTCAGCATCCTCCAGCCTGGGCTGATGTTAAAGAATTCAGCCTGACTTTTCCCCCACTTCTATCCCTGTGCTTCTGCAGTAAGTGTGTGTTTACAGAAGCCATTGCTGTGTCACACTCAGTCACTGTGTAGCAGTCTTCCCTTGCTGAGCTGCACTCCTGGACTCTTCCTTTCCCTTACAAATACATTAGTATTGATAAGTAATTATCAGCAGAACTAAGAATTAAATGCTACCAGCAGTGCCACTTGTCAGCCAGAGACCTGGCCTTCAGCAAGATGTGACCTGTTAGTGACACTCATCAGAGAATCAGGTTGGAAAAGACCTCAGAGATCATCAAGTCCAACCTGACACCCACCACCTCCTGACTACTAAACGCTGTCTCCAAGTGCCACGTCCAGTCCCTTTTTGAACACCTCCAGGATGTTGCTCAACCTCTGCTCTTGTGCACACACCAGGTACACGAGGTACACCTGCAGGGCAGAGGAAGATCAGTGTTGCACAGAACATGAATCCCTTCCCTATGGAGTCACAGGATTGTTTCAGTTGGAAAAGACCTCTAAGATCTCAGGATGCCAGGGGTTGGAAGGGACCTCCAGAGATCACCCAGCCCAACCCCCTGCCAGAGCAGGGCACCCAGGGCAGGGCACACAGAACACATCCAGGTGGGGTTGGAAAGGTTCCAGAGCAGGAGACTCCACAACCTCTCTGGGCAGCCTGCTCCAGGGCTCAGCAGCCTCACCCCAAAGAAGTTTCTCCTCAGGTTGAGGTGGAACCTCCTGGGTTCCAGTTTGTGTCCATTGCCTTTTGTCCTATTCCAGGACACCACTGCCCAGAGCCTGGCCCCTGCCTGCCCCCCACCCCTTAGATCCCCTCTCAGCCTTTCACATGAGAGAGATTTCCAAGCTCTTTCACCATCCTCATAGCCTCCACGGGACTCTGTCCAGCAGATCTCTGTCTTGTGAGCTGCGGAGCCCAAAGCTGCATCGTTCAGTCCAGCCACCAGCCTAGGAGCAGCACAGTGGCTAAGCCATGCCCTGCAGTGCTGGCTTTGCTGCATTGGTGGCTGTGCCGCATTGGTGGCTGTGCCGCAGTGCCAGCTGTGCCGGTTGTGCCGCAGTGCCGGCTGTGCCGCAGTGCTGACTGTGCCGCAGTGCCGGTTGTGCCGCAGTGCCGGCTGTGCCGCAGTGCCAGCTGTGCCGCTGTGCCGGGCATGCCACAGTGCCGGTTGTGCCGCAGTGCCGGCTGTGCCGCAGTGCCGGCTGTGCCGCAGTGCCGGTTGTGCCGCAGTGCCAGGCGTGCCACAGTGCTGGCTGTGCCGCAGTGCCGGTTGTGCTGCAGTGCCGGCTGTGCCGCAGTGCCGGCTGTGCTGCACTGGTGGCTGTGCTGCGGTGTCAGCTGTGTTGCAGTGCCGGCTGTGCTGCACTGGTGGCTGTGCTGCGGTGTCAGCTGTGCCGCAGTGCCGGCTGTGCCGCAGTGCCGGCTGTGCTGCACTGGTGGCTGTGCTGCGGTGTCAGCTGTGCCGCAGTGCCGGCTGTGCCGCAGTGCCGGCTGTGCTGCACTGGTGGCTGTGCTGCGGTGTCAGCTGTGCCGCAGTAGTGGCTGTGCTGCGGTGCCGGCTGTGCCCCAGCGCCGGTGTGCTGTGCAGTGGGCGCTGCAGAGCTGTGTGTGTTTCACCGCTGCCTGCCCCGGGCTCGGCGCTGACGCGCTGCTCCGCTGCAGACCGGCCGGTGACCTACCTGTACAACACGCTGCACTACTACGAGCTGCAGCTGCGGGAGCGCCCCAACCTGAAGCGCAAGCTGGTGCACGCCATCATCGGCTCCCTGAAGGACAACCGCCCCCTGGGCTGGTGCCTCAGCGACACCTACCTCAAGTGCGCCATGAACGCCCGTGAGGAGAACCCCTGGGTGCCCGACGACGCCTACTACTGCAAGCTGATCGGGAGGCTGGTGGACAATATCCTTCCCCCTGGGGGCTGCCAGCCCTGCCGCTGCCTCACAGCTCGCTGCACCCAAGGACAGAGCTCCACTTCCCTCTCCTGGACAGGAGGCAAAGCCTGGGGGCTTGAACTGCAGAGAATCAGAATGGGTTGGCTTGGAAGGGACCTGAAATACCATCCGGTTCCAGCCCCCCTGCCATGGGCAGGGACACCTTTGAGGTTGCTCAAAGCCTCATCCAGCCTGGTCCTAGAGACTTCCAGGGCTGAGGCAGCCACAGCCTCCCTGGGCAGCCTGCTCCAGAGTCTCCCTTCCCTCACTCTAAAGAACTTCTTCCTAAAGTCCAGCCTGAATCCACCCTGCTCTCGTGGCAGAGCATTGCCCCTTGTCCCATCACCACAGGCACTAGGTACAGACAGTCCCTCTCCAGCTGCTCTGCAGCTCCCCTCAGTGCAGCATTGTCAGAGACTGAGCAGGTGCTGATTTTGCTCAGCTGTTACCCCAGCAGGGTGCTGGAAGCTCTTACACTGAGGCAGCTTCATGCTGTCATGTTCTGCAGAGCAGCACATTCTTGTTCCTTTGATCTTCCTGCCTTGTAAGCAGGTGGTGAATGAGAAGGTCTCACTTTCCTCCACCTCTTACTGCCCTGCATGCCCTCTGTGTGCAGCAGCTTCATAGCTCTGTATTGACACAGTGACTGGGGTGCTGGGTGCTGAGCAGCTCCCCAGGAGCCAGCAGTGCCTCCTGCAGCCCTCAGGCAGCTGTGTGCTGGGCTGCAGCCAGAGCAGGGTGGGCAGCAGGGCAGCAGAGGGGATTCTGCCCCTGGGCTCTGCTCTGCTCAGACCTCACCTCCAATCCTGCCTCCAGTTCTGGTGTCCCCAGCAGAAGGTCACAGAGCTGCTGGAGTGAGGCCAGAGGAGGCTACAGAGATGCTCCAAGGGCTGGAGCAGCTCTGCTGTGAGCACAGGCTGAGGGAGCTGGGGCTGTGCAGCCTGCAGAGGAGAAGGCTCCAGGGGCACCTCAGAGCTGCCTGCCAGGAGCTGAAGGGATCCTGCAGGAAGGCTGCAGAGAGACTTCTCCTGAGGGTATCTGGAGCCAGGCCAAGGGGGAAGGGTTTGGAGCTGAGGCAGAGCAGGGTTAGAGTGGAGCTGAGGAAGAAGTTCTTTGGTACAAGGGTGGTGAGACTCTGGCACAGGCTGCCCGGAGAGGTTGTGGCTTCAGGGTCCATGGAGTAGTTGATCTCTGAGGTCCCTTCCAAGCTCCCTGCCTTGTATTCTGCTCCTGTCCATCTCTCCTCTCCCAGTGACCTGTGGATGTTGTGTTTGTCCCCAGCACCTGGTCTCTCCCCATACTGTAGTGCAGCACACACACACAGAGGTGCTGCTTACCTGAGGCCTTACTGGGGTAGTTCTGCTCCTTAACCACTGTCACCCATGGCAGGCAAATCACCTGGGCCCTTCCCAAACTGTGACTGGAGGTTCAATGAGTTTCCCAACCCAGCTGCCCACGCCCTCCACGTCACCTGTGTGGAGCTGATGGCTCTGGCTGTTCCTGGCAAGGATGTGGGCAATGCTCTCCTGGATGTCGTGCTGAAGAGGTATGTGGGGGCTTCACTTCTCCCTCCAGTGCATGCAGAGGGCTGAGGTGCTGAGGGATGCTGATTCCTGGTCAAGCAGAAATGCTTTGAGTTCATGCAGAACTACTTTTGGAGGACAAACAAGGCAGAAAAATCCTTTACTCAGTTCCTCCCTGAAAGGAGGTTGTGGAGAGGCTGCTGTTGGTCTCTCCTCACAGCCACAGAACAGGAGGGAATGGCCTCAGGCTGCAGCAGGGCAGGGCTAGGCTGGACATCAGGAATCACTTTTCACACCAGAGTGGTCAGGCACTGGCAGAGGCTGCCCAGGGAGGTGCTGGAGTCCCCAGCCCTGGAGGTGTTTCAGGGTGCTTTGGCTGTGGTGCTCAGGGCTATGGTCCAGGGGTGAGCATAGCAGAGCAGGGTCGGTGGTTGGGCTTGGTGATCCCAGGGGTCTCTTCCAACCTGAATGATTCTGTGAGTGTCAGTGCTGCAGGGGGTTGTGTGGGCTTCAGCATCAGTTGTTTCAGCACAGAATCACAGAACTCTTTGGGTTGCCAAAGCCCCCTGAAGTCATCCAGTCCAGCATCAACCCAGCCCCACCATGGCCATCAAGCCGTGGCCCCAGGTGCCGTGGCCACAGCTTGCTGGGACACCTCCAGGGATGGGCACTCCACCACCTCCCTGGGCAGCCTCTGCCACTCCCTGACCACTCTTGCAGCAAACAAGTTTTCCTCCTCTGCAACCCAACCCTCCCCTGGCATAGCTTCAGGCCATTGCCTCTCCCTCTGGGATGGTGGCAGTGGCTTGGCAGCAGTGGAGGCATTGTGAGCTCTGGGTGGTGAGCAGCTGGACTTGATGATCTCCAAGCTCTCCCCCAGCCTCCAGAGCTCTGTGTTTCTGTGGTTCTAAGTGCACCTTGTCTTTAGGTGCACCAGAAGCACAAGACTGCAGTTGTGAGTTTGCTTTTGCATTGTCTCTAGCCAGCCCCTGGTGCCAAGGGAGAACATCACAGCCTGGATGAATGCCATTGGACTGATCATCACTGCCCTGCCGGTGAGCCACGTGGGGCAGCCAGAGCACAGCCAGCTGCTCCCCTCTCTGCAGTGCATCATCTTGCTGGGGCATGCTCTAGGAACTCCTGCAGTGTGCTGTGTGACAGCCAACACCTCTGCACTCCTCTTGCATGTTTGAGAAGCATCTGCTGCTCCAGCAGGGAGATTGCAGCAGGGTTTCTGCTTTTCCAGGCTGGGATGAAAAGAGGGAAATCAGTGCTGCTGGAAGGCATCAGTGTGGTACTGGTTGAGAGCTGGAGCCATGAAATCAGGAGCTCCAGAGCAAAGCTCTGTTGCTGCTTGTGCTGCATGGCCTGCACCCCTCAAGCCATGCCAGTGAGGTGTGCCTGCAGCTGCACAAGCAGATGTGTGCAGGCTTAGAGGCCATGGTCAGCAGAGGCTTAGACCTTCTCCTGGTGCCTGAGCAGGCCTGTCTGAATCATCTTGGCCTTGCTGACATCTGCAGGTTGCTCTGTCCTTGCCACTTCTCCCCAGCCCCAGGGCTGCTGTTCCTGGCAGAGAGCCAACATCCTCGTTGTTGTTGCTGCTTCCTCCTGTTCCCTCTCCTCGCATCTCCATCTGCTGCATGCTCTGACTTTGGTCCCTTTTTGGTTCTGTTGTTTCCTGGAGTTTTACTCTGTGCCTGTACTTCTCAGCCTCGTTGCATTGAGGCCTCTGCCCTGCTTCTTTAGGAGGCCTCTGTATGAGCTCACTGAGAGCACTTCAGCTCCTGAGCTGTGCCTGGATAACGCCAGAGCCTCGGCCCTGCCCCACGCGCTGCCAGGGCTGCTTCCCGGCTTGTGCTTCTCCAGTGCATCTCTCTCAGAGGTGGTTAGAAGCCCCCATGCAGCTGCAGCAGCACTTGAGGAAGCCTGGTTCCAGAAGCTGTTCCCTGCAGAAGCCCTTCAACCCCTCTGTCTCCCCAGGAGCCGTACTGGATCGTGCTGCACGACCGCATCGTCAGCGTCATCAACAGCCCCAGCCTGACCTCCGAGACCGAGTGGGTCGGTTACCCCTTCCAGCTCTTTGACTTCACAGCCTGCCACCAGTCCTACTCTGAGATGAGCTGCAGCTACACCTTGGCTCTGGCACATGCTGTCTGGCACCATTCCAGCATTGGGCAGCTTTCTCTCATTCCCAAGTAGGTGTAATGGTGCCTGTGACTTGTCCTCACTCCCAGCTGGCAGAGCTGCCCTCCAGCACTGGCAGCAGCACACAGGGACAGCAGAGCTCCAGAACTCACCAGACATCACCATACAATTGTTTTCAGTTCCCTCTTCCATTGACAGAGCTGTTGCTGGGTGGTGAGACTCTGGCCCAGGTTGCCCAGGGAGGCTGTGGCTGCCTCCTCCCTGGAGGTGTTTGCAGCCAGGCTGGATGAGGCCTTGAGCAAGCTGGGCTGGTGGGAGGTATCCCTGCCCATGGCAGGGGACTTGGGTTGGTGATCTCTGAGGTCTCTTCCAGCCTGACCATCTGTGAGCCTCAGGGATTTTGTCTGGAGTGTGACTGACTTTAATGAGCCTTTGAAACCTTGATTAGCTTTCCTGCTTTCATGAAGGAAGTGTTTCTTGCCTCACTGCCTGTGGAGTGCTCCTAAGACATCAGTGTCAGCAGCAAAGGTGTCCTCAGTTCTAGCAAGCAGTCTCTGGCTGCAACTTGAGATGATTTGCTGGCTGAAGGATGTCACAGGGACTGACCTATTGGAGACCAGCTCTGGGGAAAGGCACCTGGGGGTCCTGGTAGGCAACAGGATGCCATGAGCCAGCAAGGTGCCCTTGTGGCCAAGAAGGGGGATTAAGAAGGGCTGTGGTGAGTAGGTCAGAGAGGGCCTCCTGCCCCTCTGCTCTGCCCTGCTGAGGCCACAGCTGGAATATTGTGTCCAGTTCTAGGCCCCACAGCTCAAGAAGGACCTCAGGGAACTGCTTGAGAGAGTCCATCCCAGAGGCACAGAGCTGCTGCAGGCAGTGGAACATCTCCCTGTGAGGCCAGGCTGAGGCAGCTGGGGCTGGGAGCTGGGAGCAGAGGAGCCTGAGGGCTACCCTCATGGCTGGGGATAAAAATGTGCAGGGCTGGAGCCAGGCTCTGCTCAGGGGTGGCCAAGGACAGCACAAGGGACACTGGGGGCAAGCTGGAGCAGAGGAGGTGCCAGGGGAACAGGAGGGGAAACTTTGTCCCTGTGAGGGTGCTGGAGCCTGGAGCAGGCTGCCCAGAGAGGTTGTGGAGTCTCCTGCTCTGGAGCCTTTCCAGCCCCCCCTGGATGTGTTCTGTGTGCCCTGCCCTGGGTGACCCTGCAGGAGGACAGGGGCTAGGCCTGGGAGATCTCTGGAGGTCCATTCCAGCAAGTCCAAGACACTGCTGCCATGAAGAGCTGGTTGGATTTCTGCAGAGCTGCCCTGAGGAGAGGACAGCCAGGCTGCACTCACTGAGCTGTGGGGCCCTTGGGCTAGGGGGAGAAGGGAGAATCCAATCCAAGGCTAAGAGAGCTGAAGCAGTGTCTTGTGCCCTGCAGGTTCCTCACAGAGGTGCTGATCCCCATCGTGCAGACTGAGTTCCAGCTGCTCTATGTCTACCACCTGGTGGGGCCTTTCCTGCAGCGCTTCCAGCAGGAGAGGACTCGCTGCATGATCGAGGTGAAGAGAGCTCTGTGCTGCCCTGCCCTGCCCTGCCCTGCCCTGCCCTTCCTTACCCTGCTCTGCCCTGCCCTGCCCTTTGCTCTCCTGTGCAGCAGGGGCTGTGCTCCCCTGGCTCTCCTGTGCTCCCCTGGCTTCCCTCTGCTCCCCTGCCTTCCCTCTGCTCCCCTGCCTTCCCTCTGCTCCCCTGCCTCTCCTGTGCTCTCCTGTGCTTCCCTGCCTCTCCTGTGCTCCCCTGTGCTCCCCTGGCTTCCCTCTGCTCCCCTGCCTCTCCTGTGCTCCCCTGTGCTCCCCTGGCTCCCCTGTGCTCAGCTGCCTCTCCTCTGCTGCCCACAGATCGGAGTTGCCTTCTACGAGATGCTGCTGAGCGCCGACCGCTGCAGCGCTCACCTCAGCCACATGGACCCCATCTGTGACTTCCTCTACCACATGAAGTACATGTTCACAGGTGACAGTGTCAAAGACCAGGTGAGTGAGCAGCTCCCTGCTGCTTTCCTTCTCTTTCTTCCCACACAGCCATTTAGCCTCTTCAGTGAATTCTGCTCACAGGGAGCAGTACAGCAGAATGCTCAGCAGCTGCCTGGGCTCCCCCTGCCAGCTGGGCAGCTCCACACTGCTGCACACTCACACAGGCACTGAAGGGTTTGGGATGGAAGGCACCTTAAACATCAGCCAGCTCCAACCCCCTGCCATGGGCAGGGACACCTCACACTACAGCAGGTTGCTCACAGCCTCCTCCAGCCTGGCTGCAAACACCTCCAGGCAGGAGGCTTCCACCACCTCCCTGGGCAACCTGGGCCAGGCTCTCACCACCCTCCTGGGGAACAACTTCTTCCTCACAGCCAATCTCAATCTCCCCATTTCTAGTTCTGCTCCATCCCCCCCAGTCCTATCCCTCCCTGACACCCTCAAAAGTCCCTCCCCAGCTTTCCTGCAGCCCCCTGCAGATCCTGCAAGGCCACAATGAGGTCTCCTGGGAGCCTTCTCCTCTCCAGCCTGCACAACCCCAACTCCCTCAGGCTGTCCTCACAGCAGAGCAGCTCCAGCCCTCTGCTCCTCCTCCTGGCCCTTCTCTGGACACCTTCCAGCCCCTCCAGAGCCTTCCTGGCACAGAGGCTCCAGCACTGGCCCCAGAGCTGCAGCTGTGGTCTCAGCAGAGTGGAGCAGAGGGGCAGAATCCCCTCCCTGGCCCTGCTGGCTGTGGCTCTCTTGCTGCAGCCCAGGCTCTGCTTGGCTCTCTGGGCTGCAAGTGCTCCCTGCTGGCTCCTGCTGAGCTTCTCCTCCCCCAGCACCCCCAAGGCCTTTTCTGCAGGGCTGCTCTCCAGCCAGTCCCTGCCCAGCCTGTATTGGTGCCTGGGATTGCCCTGCCCCAGCTGCAGGACCTTGCATTGGCCTTGTTGAGCCTCCTGAGGTTGTCCTGGGCCCAGCTCTGCAACCTGTGCAGGTCCCTCTGGATGGATCCTTCCCTGCAGCTGTCAGCAGCACCACACAGCTGTGCAGCAGGGAGAGAGTTTCAGGCTCCAAGAGGTGCAGAAGTGAATGTGGTCAATGAAACACTGGCAGCAGCACTGCTTGCTGTGCCCTCTGCCTGCCTCCTGGGAGTCTGGTGTTCATGGAGAGCTGTCCCAGGGCTTTGCTTTACCCAAAGCATTTCTGTCAGGTTTCTGGCAGTGACTGGTTTGGGTTTTCTGGCTCATTCTGAACAGGTGGAGAAGATCATCTGTAACCTGCGGCCAGCTCTGAAGCTGCGGCTGCGCTTCATCACTCACATCAGCAAGATGGAGCCAGCTGCTGTCCCCCAGCAGGCCCTCAGCAATGGCTCCCCAGCACAGCAGCCCAGCCAGGTGCCTGTCAACGTTGCTCTGCCAGTCACACAGTGACAGCAAGTGCTGGGCTGCCCTTGGGGGGAAGGCTTCCTTCTCTTATGGCTCAAGGTGGCACACCGTGGGACCTGACACCTGGAACGGGAAGAGAACCACTGCAGGTCTCTGCTGCCTGTCCTGCTGCACCATGAACCTCTGACTCTTCAGACCTCCAGCTCCCTGACTCCTGACTGCAGCTCCCTGACTCCTGACTGCAGCTCTCTGACTCTTGGCTGCAGCTCTCTGACTCTTGGCTGCAGCTCTCTGACTCTTGGCTGCACCTCTCTGACTCTTGGCTGCACCTCTCTGACTCCTGACTGCAGCTCTCTGACTCTTGACTGCACCTCTCTGACTCTTGACTGCACCTCTCTGACTCTTCAGACTGCAGCCCTCTGACTCTTGACTGCACCTCTCTGACTCCTGACTGCACCTCTCTGACTCTTGACTGCACCTCTCTGACTCTTGACTGCACCTCTCTGACTCTTGACTGCACCTCTCTGACTCTTCAGACTGCAGCCCTCTGACTCTTGACTGCACCTCTCTGACTCTTGACTGCACCTCTCTGACTCTTGACTGCACCTCTCTGACTCCTGACTGCACCTCTCTGACTCTTGACTGCACCTCTCTGACTCTTGACTGCACCTCTCTGACTCTTCAGACTGCAGCCCTCTGACTCTTGACTGCACCTCTCTGACTCCTGACTGCAGCTCTCTGACTCCTGACTGCAGCTCTCTGACTCCTGACTGCAGCTCTCTGACTCCTGACTGCAGCCCTCTGACTCTTGACTGCACCTCTCTGACTCTTGACTGCACCTCTCTGACTCCTGACTGCACCTCTCTGACTGACACCTCTCTGACTCCTGACTGCACCTCTCTGACTCCTGACTGCAGCTCTCTGACTCTTGACTGCAGCTCTCTGACTCTTGACTGCACCTCTCTGACTCTTGACTGCACCTCTCTGACTCTTGACTGCACCTCTCTGACTCTTGACTGCAGCCCTCTGACTCTTGACTGCACCTCTCTGACTCCTGACTGCAGCTCTCTGACTCCTGACTGCAGCTCTCTGACTCCTGACTGCAGCCCTCTGACTCTTGACTGCACCTCTCTGACTCTTGACTGCACCTCTCTGACTCCTGACTGCAGCTCTCTGACTCTTGACTGCACCTCTCTGACTCTTGACTGCACCTCTCTGACTCTTCAGACTGCAGCCCTCTGACTCTTGACTACACCTCTCTGACTCTTGACTGCACCTCTCTGACTCTTCAGACTGCAGCCCTCTGACTCTTGACTGCACCTCTCTGACTCTTGACTGCACCTCTCTGACTCTGACTGCAGCTCTCTGACTCTTGACTGCACCTCTCTGACTCTTGACTGCACCTCTCTGACTCCTGACTGCAGCTCCCTGACTCTTGACTGCAGCTCTCTGACTCTTCAGCCCTGCAGCTCTCTGACTCTTGACTGAACCTCTCTGACTCTTGACTGAACCTCTCTGACTCTTCAGCCCTGCAGCTCTCTGACTCCTCAGGACCTGTTTGCTGAAGCTCTCCAAAGCAAAGCTCTGGTGCTGGGTTGGCAAACCTCTGCTGGCCGTGAAACCATTAAGACTTCTTCCGTTCCTGAGCAGGTTTTGTAGCAGAGGAAGGGAGAAGCCTGTGGGAGCAGAGTGTTTCATGGCTGTCCTGCTGCATGTTCTGAGCTGCCACTTGCCACCACAGCACCTTTGGGCTCTTATTTCATATTGAAATAATTCTGGTGCTTGAGGTGGGGCCCAGAGTATCCCTTCTGAGCTGGCTCCTCTCCCAGTCACTGAGCTGTCAGGGATGCTCCCAAGGGTAGCTCCACAGAAGCAGCTTCTGAGAGCTGCTGGAACTCCTTCAAGCTGTAGACATTTCTACCTTCTGTTTGGTTTTTTATCCCTTTCCCTGGTAGGTCTGGAAAATGAACTTCCTCAGTGCCTTTCAGGCAGCAGGGGGGCACAGGAACAGCTTTGTCTTTACCCCCTGAGCAGTTATGGCAAGAAGCTGACTGCAGTGCCCTGCCCCTGGGCTGTGTGCAGTGGTGCCACAGCTGGGCTGTCACTAGCAAATCTCTGCCAGGCTTGGGTTCATCAGCACTCTGCTGGCCTGGAACTTAAAGGCTGAGTATCCTGCTGGCAGTGCTGGGGCTCCAGCCCCTGGGCCCTGGCTTGCTGAGCAGTTTGTCATTGCCATGGGTCAGGTCCCTGAGCCTGCACACTGCTCTGCACAGCTCAGCAGGCTCCTGAAGGCACTGAACCCTCTCCAGCTGCAAGAAGAAGCCTGTGCTGCTACCATCTGCACTTGGATCTGCAGCAGGATTGCTCTGAAGGTGAATTCCTAGCAGTGCATCCCTGGAGTTCAGTAACTGCCAAGCAAATTCTCTTTCTGCAGCAGAGCACAGCAAGAGAGGATTGCAGACAAGTTTGTAGTGGGCTGAGGCAGGGGCTTAAAAGTCCACATCCTGCCCTGGGCCTCTGCTGGAGCCTTCAGGACATCTGTGAGTGGTGAGGGGAAGCTCAGAGCTGAGGCTTTGGGGGGGGTTGGTATTCAAATCACAGGTGGCCAGTGTGGGATGGCCAGGGAAGAGCCAGGCTCCAGCCAGCCCCCCTGCCTGTTGCAGAGAGCATGTCTGGAGCAGGGTGTTTGGAGCTGGCTGAGCCAGCAGAGCCTGGGGAAACCTTGGAGGCCTTCTGAAAGCAGCAGAGGGAGGTTTGCTCCCTGGGATCTGTGCAGTGTGATGCAGCCTCCTGCAGGCTCAGCTCTGCCTGGCACTTAGCAATGCTCCAAGGTGAGGCCACAGCCACTCTTTGTGCTTGGGCTCTGGAGTATGCCTGCTCCTTGCTCCTCTCACAGGCAGCATTGCTGGAGGGCTGTGGAGCTGCAGAACTTTCCAGACAAATACAGAGTTTTTTACCTTCCAGAGTTGTCAGATTGTTATTTATTTGTTGGTGAAAGCCAATCAGGAGCTGCCTGGAAGGGCTGCTGCGGTTGGTGAGAGGCTTCTGTAAATAATCACCCAAAATAAGCAGTAGGTAAGAACAGTACCTTGGCTTTCACAGAGTCATGACATGGAAGGGGTTGGAAGGGACCTCCAGAGATCACCCAGGCCAAGCCCCTGCCAGAGCAGGGCACCCAGGGCAGGGCACACAGAACACATCCAGGGGGGACTGGAAAGGCTCCAGAGCAGGAGACTCTACAACCTCTCTGGGCAGCCTGCTCCAGGGCTCAGCAGCCTCACACCAAAGAAGTTTGGTTCCTAACAGGATGCACTTGAGAAGTGTCAGCTGTGTGAGTTGCTTTGCAGCGCTTTGGTGCAGAACCACAGAGCTGTCAGGGCTGGAAGGGAGCTCAAGGCTCAGCCAGTCCCAACCCCCTGCCATGGGCAGGGACACCTCACACTGCAGCAGGTTGCTCACAGCCACATCCAGCCTGGCTGCAAACACCTCCAGGCAGGAGGCTTCCACCACCTCCCTGGGCAACCTGTGCCAAGCTCTCATCACCCTCCTGGGCAACAACTTCTTCCTCACAGCCAATCTCAATCTCCCCATTTCTAGTTCTGCTCCATCCCTCCCTGACACCCTCAAAAGTCCCTCCCCAGCTTTCTTGGAGCCCCCTGCAGATCCTGCAAGGCCACAATGAGGTCTCCTGGGAGCCTTCTCCTCTCCAGCCTGCACAACCCCAACTCCCTCAGTCCAGCACAGACAAGTGAGCTGTGAGCTGTGAGCAGTGAGCAGTGAGCAGTGAGCTGTCAGCTGTCAGCTGTGACCAGTTGTGGTGGGTTAACACCTTTTTCTGAAAACAAAAGAAGAAAGCAGGGTGGAGGGCTTGCGAGTACTTTACACTCCCTGAAGGGTGTCTCCCCCCTGGGAAAGCTGAGTCTGTTCCACTCCCCCCTCCCTGCCCAGCAAGGCTATAAAAAGCAGGACCTCATAGCTGTTGGGTCTCCTTTTTGGCTCCTGCCTCTGCTGGATGAGAGCTACAGCAGCTGCCCTCCTGATCCTCAGCCACGTGGCCGGACCTGACCCTTCTCCCTGCTGCCTCTGCGCCTCCTCAGAGAAAGACTGGTTTTGTATCATTCTTTTCTGTCCCCCTCCCATCCATTCTTGTTCCTTGCCCTGGTGAACTTTTTGTCCCTGTTATTGTTATATTTGAAGAAAAAAATTATTTGCCTCTCTACTTCCAAGCTGACTCCAGATTGTTGCTTAGTGGATTTGCTCCTTACGCCCTTTTTTTTCCTTTTCCCCCTTCTCCTTGTTTGGAGGGAGGAGGTGGGGGGGAAGTGGGTAAGAGATTCTCAGCCTTTTCCCCATTTCAGCCTTTAACTCTCAGTTAAGGCTCAAACCACTACAATTTTGGTGCCCAACGTGGGGCTTGGAAATTAATCTATTGGGAAAGCAATACTTTTTTCTGAAAAAGGAGCTAGAAGTAGAAATGGCAATTTTAAAGAACCTGATGGCCCAAGCCTTTGCATGGGCTTTTGGCTGGATCTTTTGGACCCACATCTACAAATTGATAACTTACCATGTGGTGTGGTTAATGATAGAGATGCTGATCAAGTGGATAAAAACTTTACCAATTAAGTTAGGCATGTATCTCTTGAATTCATTGAATTTCACTGTCAGTGGTAACTTTTCTAACATAGGAAACTTTCCTGAAGCAGGTTATGAAACCAATGGTGTAGATAAAAGTGCCTGTGATGGAAAATTGCTCTACGTTGCAATATGCTCCATATGCCTAAATGTAATCCTTATAGTGGCATTTGCTGGGACCGTGTTGGGTGGAGGACTAGCTAACCCATTAAGAGCTGTTTGGAGGGTGATAACACACTCCTTTGTGCTCTTTAATGACTGGGGGCGTGTCTGCTGTGGGCATTGTAAGCACTCTGTAGACACAAAGAGGGAGGGGTCGGGTTGTAATGACTGTGCCAGTTCTCAGACTGAGCCCCAGGCACAAGGCTTTGCCCCACCACCAGCAGTCCCACAGTTGACCCTTGATGCTCCTGCCAATGCAGTCTCTCTAGCACCGGTCACCACGCGCAGGAAAAGAAATCAAAAATCGTCGCCAAGCACAGATGGTGAGGAAGGAACCTCAGCAGGCCCCAGCGCCTCACAGAACCCATCGGTGGATGAAGATGATTCAGACCAGGAAATAACTGTTACATCGCTGCCGAGAAAGGAACTAAGGCAAACTCGTCTGGACTACGCCAGGAAAGAGGGTGAGCCGATACTAAGCTGGGCCCTGAGATGCTGGGACGAGGGGGTGGACACAGTGGACCTGGATAAGAGGGAGGCAAAGCTTTTAGGCTCCCTGACTCGTGATGCTGGTCTGGACAAAGAGTTAGCCAAACTTGATGGAATACACACTCTCTGGGCCCAGATTCTGAATGCCATCAAGAGCCGGTACCGCTCAAGAGATGACCTGCCCTGGGCCCCAGTTAGATGGACAACTATGGAACAGGGCATTCGGTACCTGAGGCAGATGGCCGTGATGGAAATAATTTATGGGGATGGCCAGCTCCCTTTGGACCCAGATGAGGTGCCCATGAGACGGCCCTTCGTAAAGAAACTCACCCAGGGTGCTCCTCAGAAATATGCTCACACATTAGGAGGGATGCTCTTGACTGGACAGGATGGAAGTCCTAAAACTGTCTGTGAGTTTGCCAATGATTTAAGGGAATATGAGGACAGCGTAAATCAGAAACCCCTGATCTCAGCCATAGAAACTATGGCTAAAGACATTGTCAAAGAGATCAAGACCTCCATGTCTGAAATGAAAAAGGGGAGCGATGCCTCCTTTTCTCCTTCTCCTTCAGAATGGGTCCAGGTTTCGGCAATCAGGAACAGGCGACCTTCCCCTAGGAGATCACCCCAAGCCAATCGGGGGATGTCAAGGGGGTCTCTGTGGAGGTTCCTCTGTGACCATGGAGAGGACATGGACACCTGGCATGGCCAACCCACCTCTGCCCTCTGGAACAGGGTGAGGGAACTGCAAGGTGGGCACCACGGGGATAACTCATCCAGGAGAAGAGCTGCCCCAGTTTCCTGGAGTGGTCCCTCTTGCTCAAGAGACCCTTCCCCTAGTAACACAGGACTGTGTGACAAGTGTGGACATTGCCGCCAGCATTAGAGGTGCCCTACCTCCAGCCAGGTGGAGGCCAGGGATAACAGAGTATACTGGGATGTGTACGTGAAATGGCCTGGCACTTCAGAAGCCCTGAAGTACCGAGCTCTGGTGGACACAGGGGCCCAATGCACCCTGATACCATCGGGGTACAAAGGGGCTGAGTCCATAAGCATTCAAGGAGTCACAGGAGGCTCACAAGACTTGACTGTACTGCAAGCTGAGATAAGCTTGACCGGGAATGAATGGGGAAAGCACGACATAGTGACTGGTCCAGATGCACCTTGCATTCTTGGCATTGACTTTCTGCGGGAGGGATGCTTCAAGGACCCTAGGGGACACAAGTGGGCGTTTGGGGTGGGAGCTGTGGAGACTGCAGGCAAAGAACAGCTGTCCACCATGCCCGAGCTTTCGGATGACCCCTCTGTAGTGCGCAGCCATAAGGTGCAGGATTTGAAGTTACCTATTGCCTCTCGCATAGTACATTGCAGGCAATACAGGACCAACAGAGACTCTCTGCACCCCATACACCAACTGATTCGACGACTGGAGAGCCAGAGGGTGATCAGCAAGGCTCACTCCCCCTTCAACAGCCCAATATGGCCAGTGCGGAAGGCAAATGGGGAATGGAGACTGACTGTGGACTACCGTGGCCTGAATGAAGTGACTCCTCTGATCAGCGCTGCGGTGCCAGACATGCTGGAGCTCCAGTACGAGCTGGAATCGAAGGCGGCCAAGTGGTATGCCACAATTGACATTGCTAATGCCTTTTTTTCCATTCCCATTGCAGAAGAATGCCGGCCACAGTTTGCTTTCACCTGGAGGGGAGTACAGTATCAATGGAACCGGTTGCCTCAGGGCTGGGTCCATAGCTCAACCATCTGCCATGAGGTGATCCAGACTGCCTTGGAGAAAGGTGGAGCTCCTGAGCATCTGCAGTTCATCGATGACATCATTGTATGGGGTGAGACAGCAGAGGAAGTTTACCAGAAGGGTAAGAGGATAATTGACATCCTGCTGGAGGCTGGCTTTGCCATCAAGAGAAGCAAGGTGAAAGGGCCTGCCAGGGAGATCCAGTTCCTGGGTGTTCAATGGCAGGATGGCCGTCGCCACATCCCTCAGGAGGTGGTGAACAGGGTAGCCACTATGGTGCAGCCCACAAACAAGAAAGAGACACAGTCGTTTTGGGGCTTGTGGGCTTCTGGAAAATGCACATTCCCAGGTACAGTCAAATTGTGAAGCCTCTCTTCCACGTAACAAGGAAGAAAAATGATTTTGTGTGGGGACCTGAGCAGCAGGTGGCGTTTGACCAGATCAAACGAGAGGTGGTCCATGCTATGGCTCTGGGGCCTGTTCGAACTGGGCCAGAGATCAAGAATGTGCTGTACACTGCGGCTGGTGAGAATGGTCCTACATGGAGCTTGTGGCAGAAGGCTCCTGGTGAAACCAGGGGCAGGCCCCTAGGTTTCTGGAGTAAGGGGTACAAAGGCTCTGAGGCCAACTACACCGCAACAGAGAAGGAAATCCTAGCTGCCTATGAGGGCATCCGGGCTGCCTCCGAGGTAATTGGGACGGAGTCACCTCTATTTCTAGCTCCGAGACTTCCAGTCCTGACCTGGATGTTCAAAGGGAGAGGCTCAACCCCACATCATGCCACAGATGCTACCTGGAGTAAGTGGATGGCCCTGATAACTCAGCGAGCTCGAATGGGGAACTTCAAACGCCCTGGCATAGTGGAAGTGATCACCAACTGGCCAGAGGGTGCTGACTTTGGAATGCCACCAGAGCAGAGAGTGACCCGTGCTGAGGAGGCTCCCCATATAACAATCTCCCTGACAACGAGAAGGGCTATGCTCTATTTACAGATGGGTCCTGCCGGCTTGTAGGAAGCAAGCGGAGATGGAAGGCAGCTGTCTGGAGCCCAACAAGGCAAGTGGCAGAAGCAAGGGATGGAGAAGGCGAATCCAGTCAGTACGCAGAGGTAAAAGCTGTCCAGCTGGCCCTGGATATAGCAGAACGAGAGAGCTGGCCAGTGCTGTACCTCTACACTGACTCCTGGATGGTAGCCAATGCCTTGTGGGGGTGGCTGAAGGAATGGAGGAGGAACGGGTGGCAGAGAAAAGGGAAGCCTGTTTGGGCCACTGACCTGTGGCAAGACATCGCCACCTGCCTGGACAGGCTGCCAACCAAGGTACGGCACATCGATGCACACATCCCCAAGAGCAGAGCCACAGAGGAGCACAAGCACAACCACCAAGCAGACCTGGCTGCTAAGATCTCCCAAATAGACTTGGACTGGGAACACAAGGGCGAGCTGTTCTTAGCTCGCTGGGCCCATGACACTTCTGGCCACCAAGGGAGAGATGCCACATACCGGTGGGCTTGGGACAGATCCGTGGACATCTCTATGGAGGCCATCTCACAGGTCATCCATGAGTGTGACATCTGTGCTGCCATCAAGCAGGCCAAGCGCATGAAGCCTCTGTGGTATGGGGGGAGATGGTCGAAATATAAATATGGAGAGGCCTGGCAGATCGACTACATCACCCTTCCTCGGTCTCACAGTGGCAAGCAGTACGTACTGACCATGGTGGAGGCAAGTACAGGGTGGCTGGAGACCTATCCAGTTCCTCATGCCACTGCTTGCAACACCATCCTGGGCCTAGAGAGACATATCCTGTGGAGACACGGCACCCCCGGGAGGATTGAATCAGACAATGGAACCCACTTCAGGAACCATCTCCTAAGGGACTGGGCAAAGGAACATGGGATTGAGTGGATTTACCACATCCCATACCATGCACCAGCTGCAGGGAAGGTCGAGCGCTACAATGGCTTGCTAAAGACCGCCCTAAAAGCCATGGGGGGTGGAGCCTTCAGGAACTGGGAAAAGCACCTGGCTCAAGCCACTTGGTTAGTGAACAGCAGAGGATCTGTGAACCGAGCTGGTCCTGCCCAGTCCCACCTGCTGCAAACAGTGGATGGAGATGGAGTTCCTGTGATTGCTGAGAAGAACCTGCTGGGGAAGTCAGTGTGGGTTTTCCCTGCTGCTGGTGGGGGCAATCCAACCCGAGGGGTGGTCTCGGCTGAGGGGCCTGGTCACACATACTGGGTTATGTTAGAAACTGGGGACATTCAGTGTATCCCACAGCAGAATGTGACTCTGGCTGAGAGGGGATGAACTCAGAGGAGGCAACACTCATCAATGTAATTATGTGAATAGTTATAAGTTGTTCTAAGTTTCTCCATCCTAGCTTAATACCAGCCCAGCATCCAGGACCCAACGTACCTATTGCACACCAACCCAAAGAGCATCATCTCACCTGTACCCGTTCCCAATGTCCCTACAGAAAAAGGACTGTTCCCAATGTCCCTACAGCAATGGACTGTTCCTGATTCCTGATTCTTCTCCACATGCCTGCCCAGTTCAAGCACCACCTACAGTGACCATCACCAGAGAGAGAGAGAGACTGCCCTGGGAGAGAGCGAGCCGGGATAGCAAGAGACTTACACCAAGGCTTCAAATACCATGTGTCAAAATCACATGAAGGGGCTGTGGCAGGAGAGAGGAAGTGGAACAGAGGGGTGGATTGTGGTGGGTTAACACCTTTTTCTGAAAACAAAAGAAGAAAGCAGGGTGGAGGGCTTGCGGGTACTTTACACTCCCTGAAGGGCGTCTCCCCCCTGGGAAAGCTGAGTCTGTTCCACTCCCCCCCTCCCTGCCCAGCAAGGCTATAAAAAGCAGGACCTCATAGCTGTTGGGTCTCCTTTTTGGCTCCTGCCTCTGCTGGATGAGAGCTACAGCAGCTGCCCTCCTGATCCTCAGCCACGTGGCCGGACCTGACCCTTCTCCCTGCTGCCTCTGCGCCTCCTCAGAGAAAGACTGGTTTTGTATCATTCTTTTCTGTCCCCCTCCCATCCATTCTTGTTCCTTGCCCTGGTGAACTTTTTGTCCCTGTTATTGTTATATTTGAAGAAAAAAATTATTTGCCTCTCTACTTCCAAGCTGACTCCAGATTGTTGCTTAGTGGATTTGCTCCTTACGCCCTTTTTTTTCCTTTTCCCCCTTCTCCTTGTTTGGAGGGAGGAGGTGGGGGGGGGGGAAGTGGGTAAGAGATTCTCAGCCTTTTCCCCATTTCAGCCTTTAACTCTCAGTTAAGGCTCAAACCACTACACCAGTGAACAGTGAACTGTGAGCAGTGAGCTGTGAGCAGTGAGCTGTGAGCTCTGAGCAGTGAGCTGTGAGCACTGAGCTGTGAGCAGTGAGCACTGAGCAGTGAGCAGTGAGCTGTGAGCAGTGAGCTGTGAGCAGTGAGCTGTGAGCTGTGCGCATAGAGCACTGAGCAGTGAGCTGTGCGCAGTGAGCAGTCAGCAGTTCGCAGTGAGCAGTCAGCAGTTAGCAGTGAGCTGTGAGCAGTGGGCAGTGAGCTGTGAGTAGTGAGCTGTGAGCTGAGAGCAGTGAGCTGTGAGCTCTGAGCAGTGAGCTGTGAGCAGTGAGCAGTGAGCTCTGAGCAGTGAGCTGTGAGCAGTGAGATGTGAGCAGTGAGCTCTGAGCAGTGAGCTCTGAGCAGTGACCACTGAGCTGTGAGCAGTGAGCTGAGAGCAGTGAGCTGTGAGCTGTGAGCAGTGAGCTGTGAGCTGTGAGCAGTGAGCTCTGAGCAGTGACCACTGAGCTGTGAGCTGTGAGCTGTGAGCAGTGAGGTGTGAGCAGTGAGCTGTGTACAGTGGGCTGTGAGCTGTGTGCAGTGAGCTGTGAGCAGTGACCACTGAGCTGTGAGCAGTGAGCTGAGAGCAGTGAGCTGTGAGCAGTGAGCACTGAGCTGTGAGCTGTGGACAGTGAGCAGTGAGTTGTGAGCTGTGAGCACTGAGCTGTGAGCAGTGAGCAGAGAGCTGTGAACTGTGAGCAGTGAGCAGTGAGCTGTGGACAGTGAGCAGTGAGCAGTGAGCTGTGAGCTGTGGACAGTGAGCAGTGAGCACAGAGCTGTGAGCAGTGAGCACAGAGCTGTGAGCAGTGAGCAGTGAGCTGTGAACACTGAGCTGTGAGCTGTGAGCACTGAGCTGTGAGCAGTGAGCTATGAGCTGTGAGCGGTGAGCTGTGAGCACTGAGCAGTCAGCACTGAGCTGTGAGCAGTGAGCTTTGAGCACTGAGCACTTAGCTGTGAGCGCTCAGCAGTGAGCAGAGAGCTGTGAGCGCTGAGCAGTGAGCAGTGAGCAGAGAGCTGTGAGCAGTGAGCTGTGAGTTGTGAGCAGTGAGCAGTGAGCACTGAGCACTTAGCTGTGAGCACTGAGCAGTGAGCAGAGAGCTGTGAGCAGTGAGCACTGAGCTGTGAGCACTGAGCTGTGAGCACTGAGCTGTGAGCAGTGAGCAGTGAGCTGTGAGCTGTGAGCACTGAGCTGTGAGCAGTGAGCACTGAGCACTTAGCTGTGAGCACTGAGCAGTGAGCAGAGAGCTGTGAGCAGTGAGCTGTGAGCACTGAGCTGTGAGCACTGAGCTGTGAGCTGTTAGCAGTGAGCTGTGAGCAGTGAGAAGTGAGGAGAGAGCTGTGAGGTGTGAGCTGTGAGGTGTGAGCAGTGAGCTGTGAGCAGTGAGCTGTGAGCTGTGAGAAGTGAGGAGAGAGCTGTGAGCAGTGAGCTGTGAGGTGTGAGCAGTGAGCAGTGAGCTGTGAGCAGTGAGCTGTGAGCAGTGAGGTGTTAGCAGTGAGGTGTTAGCAGTGAGGTGTGAGCAGTGAGCTGTGAGCTGTGAGCGTTGAGTACTGAGCACTGAGCTGTGAGCGTTGAGTACTGAGCACTGAGCTGTGAGCAGTGAGCACTGAGCTGTGAGCTGTGAGCAGTGAGCACTGTGCTGTGAGCTGTGAGCTGTGGACAGAGAGCAGTGAGTTGTGAGCAGTGAGCTGTGAGCTGTGAGCACTGAGCTGTGTGCTGTGAGCAGTGAGATGTGTGCAGTGAGCACTGACCTGTGTCCAGAGAGCAGTGAGCTGTGAGCACTGAGCTGTGAGCACTGAGCTGTGAGCTGTGAGCAGTGAGCTGTGAGCTCTGAGCAGTGAGCTGTGAGGTGTGAGCTGTGAGCACTGACCTGTGTGCTGTGAGCACTGACCTGTGTGCTGTGAGCACTGACCTGTGTGCAGTGAGCACTGAGCTGCGAGCACTGAGCTGTGAGCACTGAGCTGTGAGCTGTGAGATGTGAGCAGTGAGCTGTGAGCTGTGGGCAGTGAGCTGTGAGCTGTGAGCAGTGAGCTGTGAGCTGTGAGCAGTGAGCTGTGAGCAGTGAGCAGTGAGCTGTGAGCACTGAGCAGTGAGCAGTGAGCAGTGACTGTGAGCAGTGAGCTGAGCAGTGAGCAGTGAGCTGTGAGCTGTGAGCTGTGGACAGTGAGTTGTGAGCTGTGAGCTGTGAGCACTGAGCTGTGAGCAGTGAGCAGTGAGCTGTGAGCAGTGAGCTGTGAGCTGTGGACAGTGAGCAGTGAGCTGTGAGCAGTGAGCTGTGAGCAGGGAGCACTGAGCTGTGAGCACTGAGCTGTGGACAGTGAGCAGTGAGTTGTGAGCTGTGAGCAGTGAGCTGTGAGCTGTGAGCACTGAGCTGTGAGCAGTGAGCTGTGAGCTGTGGACAGTGAGCAGTGAGCTGTGAGCAGGGAGCACTGAGCTGTGAGCAGTGAGCTGTGAGCTGTGGACAGTGAGCAGTGAGCACTGAGCTGTGAGCAGTGAGCACTGAGCTGTGAGCACTGAGCTGTGAGCAGTGAGCTGTGAGCTGTGAGCAGTGAGCTGTGAGCTTTGAGCTGTGAGCACTGAGCTGTGAGCAATGAGCAGTGAGCAGTGAGTTGTGAGCTGTGAACAGTGAGCAGTGAGTTGTGAGCTGTGGACAGTGAGCAGTGAGTTGTGAGCTGTGAACTGTGAGCAGTGAGCAGTGAGCATTGAGCTGTGAGCTGTGAGCTGTGAGCTGTGGACAGTGAGTTGTGAGCTGTGAGCTGTGAGCACTGAGCAGTAAACAGTGAGCAGTGAGCTGTGAGCTGTGAACTGTGAACAGTGAGCTGTGAGCTGTGAGCTGTGGATAGTGAGCAGTGAGCTGTGAGCAGTGAGCTGTGAGCAGGGAGCACTGAGCTGTGAGCACTGAGCTGTGAGCAGTGAGCACTGAGCTGTGAGCAGTGAGCACTGAGCTGTGAGCACTGAGCTGTGAGCAGTGAGCTGTGAGCAGTGAGCACTGAGCTGTGAGCAGTGAGCTGTGAGCAGTGATCTGTGAGTTGTGAGCTGTGAGCAGTGAGCAGTGAGCCGTGAGCTGTGAGCTGTGAGCAGTGAGCTGTGAGCTGTGAGCAGTGAGCTCTGAGCAGTGACCACTGAGCTGTGAGCTGTGAGCAGTGAGGTGTGAGCAGTGAGCTGTGTACAGTGGGCTGTGAGCTGTGTGCAGTGAGCTGTGAGCAGTGACCACTGAGCTGTGAGCAGTGAGCTGAGAGCAGTGAGCTGTGAGCAGTGAGCACTGAGCTGTGAGCTGTGGACAGTGAGCAGTGAGTTGTGAGCTGTGAGCACTGAGCTGTGAGCATTGAGCTGTGAGCAGTGAGCAGAGAGCTGTGAACTGTGAGCAGTGAGCAGTGAGCTGTGGACAGTGAGCAGTGAGCAGTGAGCTGTGAGCTGTGGACAGTGAGCAGTGAGCACAGAGCTGTGAGCAGTGAGCACAGAGCTGTGAGCAGTGAGCAGTGAGCTGTGAACACTGAGCTGTGAGCTGTGAGCACTGAGCTGTGAGCAGTGAGCTATGAGCTGTGAGCGGTGAGCTGTGAGCACTGAGCAGTCAGCACTGAGCTGTGAGCAGTGAGCTTTGAGCACTGAGCACTTAGCTGTGAGCGCTCAGCAGTGAGCAGAGAGCTGTGAGCGCTGAGCAGTGAGCAGAGAGCTGTGAGCAGTGAGCTGTGAGTTGTGAGCAGTGAGCAGTGAGCACTGAGCACTTAGCTGTGAGCACTGAGCAGTGAGCAGAGAGCTGTGAGCAGTGAGCACTGAGCTGTGAGCACTGAGCTGTGAGCACTGAGCTGTGAGCAGTGAGCAGTGAGCTGTGAGCTGTGAGCACTGAGCTGTGAGCAGTGAGCACTGAGCACTTAGCTGTGAGCACTGAGCAGTGAGCAGAGAGCTGTGAGCAGTGAGCTGTGAGCACTGAGCTGTGAGCACTGAGCTGTGAGCTGTTAGCAGTGAGCTGTGAGCAGTGAGAAGTGAGGAGAGAGCTGTGAGGTGTGAGCTGTGAGGTGTGAGCAGTGAGCTGTGAGCAGTGAGCTGTGAGCTGTGAGAAGTGAGGAGAGAGCTGTGAGCAGTGAGCTGTGAGGTGTGAGCAGTGAGCAGTGAGCTGTGAGCAGTGAGCTGTGAGCAGTGAGAAGTGAGCAGTGAGGTGTTAGCAGTGAGGTGTGAGCAGTGAGGTGTGAGCAGTGAGCTGTGAGCTGTGAGCGTTGAGTACTGAGCACTGAGCTGTGAGCGTTGAGTACTGAGCACTGAGCTGTGAGCAGTGAGCACTGAGCTGTGAGCTGTGAGCAGTGAGCACTGTGCTGTGAGCTGTGAGCTGTGGACAGAGAGCAGTGAGTTGTGAGCAGTGAGCTGTGAGCTGTGAGCACTGAGCTGTGTGCTGTGAGCAGTGAGATGTGTGCAGTGAGCACTGACCTGTGTCCAGAGAGCAGTGAGCTGTGAGCACTGAGCTGTGAGCACTGAGCTGTGAGCTGTGAGCAGTGAGCTGTGAGCTCTGAGCAGTGAGCTGTGAGGTGTGAGCTGTGAGCACTGACCTGTGTGCTGTGAGCACTGACCTGTGTGCTGTGAGCACTGACCTGTGTGCTGTGAGCACTGAGCTGTGTGCAGTGAGCACTGAGCTGCGAGCACTGAGCTGTGAGCACTGAGCTGTGAGCTGTGAGATGTGAGCAGTGAGCTGTGAGCTGTGGGCAGTGAGCAGTGAGCTGTGAGCTGTGAGCAGTGAGCTGTGAGCAGTGAGCAGTGAGCTGTGAGCTGTGGACAGTGAGCTGTGAGCTGTGAGCACTGAGCTGTGAGCAGTGAGCAGTGAGCTGTGAGCAGTGAGCTGTGAACTGTGAGCAGTGAGCAGTGAGCAGTGAGCTGTGAGCTGTGAGCTGTGGACAGTGAGTTGTGAGCTGTGAGCTGTGAGCACTGAGCTGTGAGCAGTGAGCAGTGAGCTGTGAGCAGTGAGCTGTGAGCTGTGGACAGTGAGCAGTGAGCTGTGAGCAGTGAGCTGTGAGCAGGGAGCACTGAGCTGTGAGCACTGAGCTGTGGACAGTGAGCAGTGAGTTGTGAGCTGTGAGCAGTGAGCTGTGAGCTGTGAGCACTGAGCTGTGAGCAGTGAGCTGTGAGCTGTGGACAGTGAGCAGTGAGCTGTGAGCAGGGAGCACTGAGCTGTGAGCAGTGAGCTGTGAGCTGTGGACAGTGAGCAGTGAGCACTGAGCTGTGAGCTGTGAGCACTGAGCTGTGAGCACTGAGCTGTGAGCAGTGAGCTGTGAGCTGTGAGCAGTGAGCTGTGAGCTTTGAGCTGTGAGCACTGAGCTGTGAGCAATGAGCAGTGAGCAGTGAGCTGTGAGCTGTGAACAGTGAGCAGTGAGTTGTGAGCTGTGGACAGTGAGCAGTGAGTTGTGAGCTGTGAACTGTGAGCAGTGAGCAGTGAGCATTGAGCTGTGAGCTGTGAGCTGTGAGCTGTGGACAGTGAGTTGTGAGCTGTGAGCTGTGAGCACTGAGCAGTAAACAGTGAGCAGTGAGCTGTGAGCTGTGAACTGTGAACAGTGAGCTGTGAGCTGTGAGCTGTGGATAGTGAGCAGTGAGCTGTGAGCAGTGAGCTGTGAGCAGGGAGCACTGAGCTGTGAGCACTGAGCTGTGAGCAGTGAGCACTGAGCTGTGAGCAGTGAGCACTGAGCTGTGAGCACTGAGCTGTGAGCAGTGAGCTGTGAGCAGTGAGCACTGAGCTGTGAGCAGTGAGCTGTGAGCAGTGATCTGTGAGTTGTGAGCTGTGAGCAGTGAGCAGTGAGCCGTGAGCACTGAGCTGTGAGCTGTGGACAGTGCGCAGTGAGTTGTGAGCAGTGATCACTGAGCATTCAGCACTGAGCTGTGAGGAGTGAGCAGTGACCTGTGAGCTGTGAGCAGTGAGCTGTGAGGTGTGAGCTGTGAGCAGTGAGCTGTGAGCTGTGAGCAGTGAGCTGTGAGCACTGAGCTGTGACCTGTGAGGTGTGAGCTGTGAGCAGTGACCTGTGAGCTGTGAGCAGTGAGCTGTGAGCACTGAGCTGTGACCTGTGAGGTGTGAGCTGTGAGCAGTGAGCTGTGAGCAGTAAGCAGTGAGCTGTGAGCACTGAGCTGTGAGCTGTGGACAGTGTGCAGTGACTTGTGAGCAGTGATCACTGAGCATTCAGCACTGAGCTGTGACCTGTGAGCTGTGAGCTGTGAGCAGTGAGCTGTGAGCAGTGCGCAGTGAGCTCTGAGCAGTGAGCTGTGAGCAGTGAGGTGTGAGCAGTGAGCTCTGAGCAGTGAGCTCTGAGCAGTGACCACTGAGCTGTGAGCAGTGAGCTGAGAGCAGTGAGCTGTGAGCAGTGAGCTGTGAGCTGTGAGCAGTGAGCTGTGAGCTGTGAGCAGTGTGCTCTGAGCAGTGACCACTGAGCTGTGAGCTGTGAGCAGTGAGGTGTGAGCAGTGAGCTGTGTACAGTGGGCTGTGAGCTGTGTGCAGTGAGCTGTGAGCAGTGAGCACTGAGCTGTGAGGTGTGAGCAGTGAGCTGTGAGCAGTGCGCAGTGAGCTCTGAGCAGTGAGCTGTGAGCTGTGAGCAGTGAGCAGTGAGCTCTGAGCAGTGAGCTGTGAGCAGTGAGGTGTGAGCAGTGAGCTCTGAGCAGTGAGCTCTGAGCAGTGACCACTGAGCTGTGAGCAGTGAGCTGAGAGCAGTGAGCTGTGAACTGTGAGCAGTGAGCTGTGAGCTATGAGCTGTGAGCAGTGAGCTGTGAGCTGTGAGCAGTGAGCTGTGAGCTGTGAGCTGTGAGCTGAGCTGTGAGCACTGAGCTGTGAGCAGTGAGCAGTGAGCTGTGAGCTGTGAGCACTGAGCTGTGAGCAGTGAGCACTGAGCACTTAGCTGTGAGCACTGAGCAGTGAGCAGAGAGCTGTGAGCAGTGAGCTGTGAGCACTGAGCTGTGAGCACTGAGCTGTGAGCTGTTAGCAGTGAGCTGTGAGCAGTGAGAAGTGAGGAGAGAGCTGTGAGCAGTGAGCTGTGAGGTGTGAGCAGTGAGCAGTGAGCTGTGAGCAGTGAGCTGTGAGCAGTGAGAAGTGAGCAGTGAGGTGTTAGCAGTGAGGTGTGAGCAGTGAGCTGTGAGCAGTGAGCTGTGAGCTGTGAGAAGTGAGGAGAGAGCTGTGAGCAGTGAGCTGTGAGGTGTGAGCAGTGAGCAGTGAGCTGTGAGCAGTGAGCTGTGAGCAGTGAGAAGTGAGCAGTGAGGTGTTAGCAGTGAGGTGTGAGCAGTGAGGTGTGAGCAGTGAGCTGTGAGCTGTGAGCGTTGAGTACTGAGCACTGAGCTGTGAGCGTTGAGTACTGAGCACTGAGCTGTGAGCAGTGAGCACTGAGCTGTGAGCTGTGAGCAGTGAGCACTGAGCTGTGAGCTGTGAGCTGTGAGCACTGAGCTGTGTGCTGTGAGCAGTGAGATGTGTGCAGTGAGCACTGACCTGTGTCCAGAGAGCAGTGAGCTGTGAGCACTGAGCAGTCAGCACTGAGCTGTGAGCTGTGAGCAGTGAGCTGTGAGCTCTGAGCAGTGAGCTGTGAGGTGTGAGCTGTGAGCACTGACCTGTGTGCTGTGAGCACTGACCTGTGTGCAGTGAGCACTGAGCTGCGAGCACTGAGCTGTGAGCACTGAGCTGTGAGCTGTGAGATGTGAGCAGTGAGCTGTGAGCTGTGGGCAGTGAGCAGTGAGCTGTGAGCTGTGAGCAGTGAGCTGTGAGCAGTGAGCAGTGAGCTGTGAGCTGTGGACAGTGAGCTGTGAGCTGTGAGCACTGAGCTGTGAGCAGTGAGCAGTGAGCTGTGATCAGTGAGCTGTGAACTGTGAGCAGTGAGCAGTGAGCAGTGAGCTGTGAGCTGTGAGCTGTGGACAGTGAGTTGTGAGCTGTGAGCTGTGAGCACTGAGCTGTGAGCACTGAGCTGTGAGCAGTGAGCAGTGAGCTGTGAGCAGTGAGCTGTGAGCTGTGGACAGTGAGCAGTGAGCTGTGAGCAGTGAGCTGTGAGCAGGGAGCACTGAGCTGTGAGCACTGAGCTGTGGACAGTGAGCAGTGAGTTGTGAGCTGTGAGCAGTGAGCTGTGAGCTGTGAGCACTGAGCTGTGAGCAGTGAGCTGTGAGCTGTGGACAGTGAGCAGTGAGCTGTGAGCAGGGAGCACTGAGCTGTGAGCAGTGAGCTGTGAGCTGTGGACAGTGAGCAGTGAGCACTGAGCTGTGAGCACTGAGCTGTGAGCACTGAGCACTGAGCAGTGAGCTGAGCTGTGAGCAGTGAGCTGAGCTTTGAGCTGAGCTGAGCTGAGCTGTGAGCACTGAGCTGTGAGCAATGAGCAGTGAGCAGTGAGTTGTGAGCTGTGAACAGTGAGCAGTGAGTTGTGAGCTGTGAACTGTGAGCAGTGAGCAGTGAGCCCTGAGCTGTGAGCAGTGAGTTGTGAGCTGTGGACAGTGAGCAGTGAGTTGTGAGCTGTGAACTGTGAGCAGTGAGCAGTGAGCATTGAGCTGTGAGCTGTGAGCTGTGAGCTGTGGACAGTGAGTTGTGAGCTGTGAGCTGTGAGCACTGAGCAGTAAACAGTGAGCAGTGAGCTGTGAGCTGTGAACTGTGAACAGTGAGCTGTGAGCTGTGGATAGTGAGCAGTGAGCTGTGAGCAGTGAGCTGTGAGCAGGGAGCACTGAGCTGTGAGCACTGAGCTGTGAGCAGTGAGCACTGAGCTGTGAGCAGTGAGCACTGAGCTGTGAGCACTGAGCTGTGAGCAGTGAGCTGTGAGCAGTGAGCACTGAGCTGTGAGCAGTGAGCTGTGAGCAGTGATCTGTGAGTTGTGAGCTGTGAGCAGTGAGCAGTGAGCCGTGAGCACTGAGCTGTGAGCTGTGGACAGTGCGCAGTGAGTTGTGAGCAGTGATCACTGAGCATTCAGCACTGAGCTGTGAGGAGTGAGCTGTGAGCAGTGAGCTGTGAGCTGTGAGCAGTGAGCTGTGAGCACTGAGCTGTGACCTGTGAGGTGTGAGCTGTGAGCAGTGACCTGTGAGCTGTGAGCAGTGAGCTGTGAGCACTGAGCTGTGAGCTGTGAGCAGTGAGCTGTGAGCAGTGAGCTGTGAGCTGTGAGCAGTGAGCTGTGAGCACTGAGCTGTGACCTGTGAGGTGTGAGCTGTGAGCAGTGACCTGTGAGCTGTGAGCAGTGAGCTGTGAGCACTGAGCTGTGACCTGTGAGGTGTGAGCAGTGAGCACAGAGCTGTGAGCAGTAAGCAGTGAGCTGTGAGCACTGAGCTGTGAGCTGTGGACAGTGTGCAGTGACTTGTGAGCAGTGATCACTGAGCATTCAGCACTGAGCTGTGACCTGTGACCTGTGAGCTGTGAGCAGTGAGCTGTGAGCAGTGCGCAGTGAGCTCTGAGCAGTGAGCTGTGAGCAGTGAGGTGTGAGCAGTGAGCTGTGAGCTGTGAGCAGTGAGCTGTGAGCTGTGAGCAGTGAGCTCTGAGCAGTGACCACTGAGCTGTGAGCTGTGAGCAGTGAGGTGTGAGCAGTGAGCTGTGTACAGTGGGCTGTGAGCTGTGTGCAGTGAGCTGTGAGCAGTGAGCACTGAGCTGTGAGCTGTGAGCAGTGAGCTGTGAGCAGTGCGCAGTGAGCTCTGAGCAGTGAGCAGTGAGCTCTGAGCAGTGAGCTGTGAGCAGTGAGGTGTGAGCAGTGAGCTCTGAGCAGTGAGCTCTGAGCAGTGACCACTGAGCTGTGAGCAGTGAGCTGAGAGCAGTGAGCTGTGAACTGTGAGCAGTGAGCTGTGAGCAGTGAGCTGTGAGCAGTGAGCAGAGCTCTGAGCTGTGAGCTGTGAGCTGTGAGCACTGAGCTGTGAGCACTGAGCTGTGAGCAGTGAGCAGTGAGCTGTGAGCTGTGAGCACTGAGCTGTGAGCAGTGAGCACTGAGCACTTAGCTGTGAGCACTGAGCAGTGAGCAGAGAGCTGTGAGCAGTGAGCTGTGAGCACTGAGCTGTGAGCACTGAGCTGTGAGCTGTTAGCAGTGAGCTGTGAGCAGTGAGAAGTGAGGAGAGAGCTGTGAGGTGTGAGCTGTGAGGTGTGAGCAGTGAGCTGTGAGCAGTGAGCTGTGAGCTGTGAGAAGTGAGGAGAGAGCTGTGAGCAGTGAGCTGTGAGGTGTGAGCAGTGAGCAGTGAGCTGTGAGCAGTGAGCTGTGAGCAGTGAGAAGTGAGCAGTGAGGTGTTAGCAGTGAGGTGTGAGCAGTGAGGTGTGTGAGCAGTGAGCTGTGAGCAGTGAGCGTTGAGTACTGAGCACTGAGCTGTGAGCGTTGAGTACTGAGCACTGAGCTGTGAGCAGTGAGCACTGAGCTGTGAGCTGTGAGCAGTGAGCACTGTGCTGTGAGCTGTGAGCTGTGGACAGAGAGCAGTGAGTTGTGAGCAGCAGTGAGCACTGTGAGCTGTGAGCACTGAGCTGTGTGCTGTGAGCAGTGAGATGTGTGCAGTGAGCACTGACCTGTGTCCAGAGAGCAGTGAGCTGTGAGCACTGAGCTGTGAGCACTGAGCTGTGAGCTGTGAGCAGTGAGCTGTGAGCTCTGAGCAGTGAGCTGTGAGGTGTGAGCTGTGAGCACTGACCTGTGTGCTGTGAGCACTGACCTGTGTGCAGTGAGCACTGAGCTGCGAGCACTGAGCTGTGAGCACTGAGCTGTGAGCTGTGAGATGTGAGCAGTGAGCTGTGAGCTGTGGGCAGTGAGCAGTGAGCTGTGAGCTGTGAGCAGTGAGCTGTGAGCAGTGAGCAGTGAGCTGTGAGCTGTGGACAGTGAGCTGTGAGCTGTGAGCACTGAGCTGTGAGCAGTGAGCTGTGAGCTGTGAGCAGTGAGCAGTGAGCAGTGAGCTGTGAACTGTGAGCAGTGAGCAGTGAGCTGTGAGCTGTGAGCTGTGAGCTGTGAGCTGTGGACAGTGAGTTGTGAGCTGTGAGCTGTGAGCACTGAGCTGTGAGCAGTGAGCAGTGAGCTGTGAGCTGTGAGCACTGAGCTGTGAGCAGTGAGCAGTGAGCTGTGAGCAGTGAGCTGTGAGCTGTGGACAGTGAGCAGTGAGCAGTGAGCTGTGAGCAGTGAGCTGTGAGCAGGGAGCACTGAGCTGTGAGCACTGAGCTGTGGACAGTGAGCAGTGAGTTGTGAGCTGTGAGCAGTGAGCTGTGAGCTGTGAGCACTGAGCTGTGAGCAGTGAGCTGTGAGCTGTGGACAGTGAGCAGTGAGCTGTGAGCAGGGAGCACTGAGCTGTGAGCAGTGAGCTGTGAGCTGTGGACAGTGAGCAGTGAGCACTGAGCTGTGAGCCGTGAGCTGTGAGCTGTGAGCACTGAGCTGTGAGCACTGAGCTGTGAGCAGTGAGCTGTGAGCTGTGAGCAGTGAGCTGTGAGCTTTGAGCTGTGAGCACTGAGCTGTGAGCAATGAGCAGTGAGTTGTGAGCTGTGAACAGTGAGCAGTGAGTTGTGAGCTGTGAACTGTGAGCTGTGAGCAGTGAGCACTGAGCTGTGAGCAGTGAGTTGTGAGCTGTGGACAGTGAGCAGTGAGTTGTGAGCTGTGAACTGTGAGCAGTGAGCAGTGAGCATTGAGCTGTGAGCTGTGAGCTGTGAGCTGTGGACAGTGAGTTGTGAGCTGTGAGCTGTGAGCACTGAGCAGTAAACAGTGAGCAGTGAGCTGTGAGCTGTGAACTGTGAACAGTGAGCTGTGAGCTGTGAGCTGTGGATAGTGAGCAGTGAGCTGTGAGCAGTGAGCTGTGAGCAGGGAGCACTGAGCTGTGAGCACTGAGCTGTGAGCAGTGAGCACTGAGCTGTGAGCAGTGAGCAATGAGCAGTGAGCACTGAGCTGTGAGCAGTGAGCTGTGAGCAGTGAGCACTGAGCTGTGAGCAGTGAGCTGTGAGCAGTGATCTGTGAGTTGTGAGCTGTGAGCAGTGAGCAGTGAGCCGTGAGCACTGAGCTGTGAGCTGTGGACAGTGCGCAGTGAGTTGTGAGCAGTGATCACTGAGCATTCAGCACTGAGCTGTGAGGAGTGAGCAGTGACCTGTGAGCTGTGAGCAGTGACCTGTGAGCTGTGAGCAGTGAGCTGTGAGCACTGAGCTGTGACCTGTGAGGTGTGAGCTGTGAGCAGTGAGCTGTGAGCAGTAAGCAGTGAGCTGTGAGCACTGAGCTGTGAGCTGTGAGCTGTGAGCAGTGAGCTGTGAGCAGTGCGCAGTGAGCTGTGAGCAGTGAGCTGTGAGCAGTGAGGTGTGAGCAGTGAGCTCTGAGCAGTGAGCTCTGAGCAGTGACCAGTGAGCTGAGAGCAGTGAGCTGAGAGCAGTGAGCTGAGCTGAGCTCTGAGCTCTGAGTGACCACTGAGCTGTGAGCAGTGAGGTGTGAGCAGTGAGCTGTGTACAGTGGGCTGTGAGCTGTGTGCAGTGAGCTGTGAGCAGTGAGCACTGAGCTGTGAGCTGTGAGCAGTGAGCTGTGAGCAGTGCGCAGTGAGCTCTGAGCAGTGAGCTGTGAGCAGTGAGCTCTGAGCAGTGAGCTGTGAGCTGTGAGCAGTGAGCAGTGAGCTCTGAGCAGTGAGCTGTGAGCAGTGAGGTGTGAGCAGTGAGCTCTGAGCAGTGAGCTCTGAGCAGTGACCACTGAGCTGTGAGCAGTGAGCTGAGAGCAGTGAGCTGTGAGCTGTGAGCAGTGAGCTGTGAGCTGTGAGCAGTGAGCTCTGAGCTGTGAGCTGTGAGCTGTGAGCAGTGAGGTGTGAGCAGTGAGCTGTGTACAGTGGGCTGTGAGCTCTGTGCAGTGAGCTGTGAGCAGTGAGCACTGAGCTGTGAGCTGTGAGCAGTGAGCTCTGAGCAGTGACCACTGAGCTGTGAGCAGTGAGCTGAGAGCAGTGAGCTGTGAGCAGTGAGCACTGAGCTGTGAGCTGTGGACAGTGAGCAGTGAGTTGTGAGCTGTGAGCACTGAGCTGTGAGCTGTGAGCAGTGAGCAGAGAGCTGTGAGCAGTGAGCTGTGAGCAGTGAGCACTGTGCTGTGAGCAGTGAGCAGTGAGTAGAGAGCTGTGAGCTGTGAGCAGTGAGCAGTGAGCTGTGAGCAGTGAGCACTGCGCTGTGAGCAGTGAGCAGTGAGTAGAGAGCTGTGAGCTGTGAGCAGTGAGCATTGAGCTGTGAGCAGTGAGCACTGCGCTGTGAACTGTGAGCAGTGAGCAGTGAGCACTGAGCAGTCAGCACTGAGCTGTGAGCAGTGAGCACTGCGCTGTGAGCAGTGAGCAGTGAGCACTGCGCTGTGAGCAGTGAGCAGTGAGTAGAGAGCTGTGAGGTGTGAGCAGTGAGTAGTGAGCTGTGAGCAGTGAGCACTGCGCTGTGAACTGTGAGCAGTGAGCAGTGAGCACTGAGCAGTCAGCACTGAGCTGTGAGCTGTGAGCAGTGAGCAGTGAGCTGTGAGCAATGAGCACTTAGCTGTGAGCGCTGAGCAGTGAGCAGAGAGCTGTGAGCAGTGAGCTGTGAGTTGTGAGCAGTGAGGTGTGAGCAGTGAGCAGTGAGTAGTGAGGTGTGAGCAGTGAGCTGTGGGCAGTGAGCAGTGAGCAGTGAGCTGTGAGCAGTGAGCAATGAGCAGTGAGCACCGAGCAGTGAGCACCGAGCTGTGAGCAGTGAGCTGTGAGCTGTGAGCAGTGAGCACTGAGGTGTGAGCAGTGAGGTTTGAGCAGTGTGCTGTGAGCTGTGAGCAGTGAGCAGTTAACACTGAGCTGTGAGCTGTGAGCAGTGAGCAGTTAACACTGAGCTGTGAGCTGTGAGCTGTGTGCAGTGCGCAGTGAGCACTGAGCTGTGAGCTGTGAGCAGTGAGCTGTGAGCTGTGAGCACTGAGCAGTCAGCACTGAGATGTGAGCAGTGAGCAGTGAGCAGTGAGCTGTGAGCTGTGAGCAGTGAGCCGTGAGCTGTGTGCTGTGAGCTGTGAGGTGTGAGGTGTGAGCGGTGAGCGGTGAGCAGAGAGCTGTGAGCTGTGAGCAGTGAGCAGAGAGCTGTGAGCTGTGAGCAGTGATCAGTGAGCAGAGAGCGGTGAGCTGTGAGCAGGGAGCACTGAGCTGTGATCTGTGAGCTCTGAGCAGTGAGCTCTGAGCAGTGAGCTGTGAGTTCTGAGCAGTGAGCTCTGAGCAGTGAGCTGTGAGCAGTGAGCAGTGTGCTGTGAGCTGTGAGCACTGAGCATTCAGCACTGAGCTGTGAGCTGTGAGCATTGAGCACTGAGCTGTGAGCATTGAGCACTGAGCTGTGAGCAGTGAGCACTGAGGTGTGAGCAGTGAGCTGTGAGCTGTGAGCAGTGAGCACTGAGCTGTGAGCTGTGAGCATTGAGCACTGAGCAGTGAGCAGTGAGCAGTGAGCACTGAGCTGTGAGCTGTGAGCAGTGAGCTCTGAGCAGTGAGCTGTGAGCTGTGAGCAGTGAGCACTGAGCTGTGAGCTGTGAGCATTGAGCACTGAGCAGTGAGCACTGAGCTGTGAGCAGTGAGCTGTGAGCTGTGAGCAGTGAGCTGTGAGGTGTGAGCTGTGAGCAGTGAGCAGTGAGCTGTGAGCAGTGAGCTGTGAGCAGTGAGAAATGAGCAGTGAGCACTGAGGTGTGAGCAGTGAGCTGTGAGCTGTGAGCAGTGAGCACTGAGCATTCAGCACTGAGCTGTGAGCTGTGAGCATTGAGCACTGAGCAGTGAGCAGTGAGCACTGAGGTGTGAGCAGTGAGCTGTGAGCTGTGAGCAGTGAGCACTGAGCTGTGAGCTGTGAGCATTGAGCACTGAGCAGTGAGCAGTGAGCAGTGAGCACTGAGCTGTGAGCAGTGAGCTGTGAGCTGTGAGCTGTGAGCAGTGAGCTCTGAGCAGTGAGCTGTGAGCAGTGAGCAGTGAGCTGTGAGCAGTGAGCACTGAGCATTCAGCACTGAGCTGTGAGCTGTGAACATTCAGCACTGAGCAGTGAGCAGTGAGCAGTGAGCTGTGAGCTGTGAGCTGTGAGCTGTGAGCTGTGAGCTGTGAGCTGTGAGCGGTGAGCGGTGAGCAGAGAGCTGTGAGCAGTGAGCACTTAGCTGTGAGCTCTGAGCAGTGAGCAGTGAGCAGAGAGCTGTGAGCTGTGAGCTGTGAGCAGTGAGCTGTGAGGTGTGAGCTGTGAGCGGTGAGCGGTGAGCAGAGAGCTGTGAGCTGTGAGCAGTGAGCAGAGATCGGTGAGCTCTGAGCAGTGAGCAGAGAGCTGTGAGCAGTGAGCTGTGAGCAGTGAGCTGTGAGCAGTGAGAAATGAGCAGTGAGCACTGAGGTGTGAGCAGTGAGCTTTGAGCAGTGAGCAGTTAGCACTGAGCAGTGAGCAGTGAGCACTGAGGTGTGAGTTGTGAGCTGTGAGCTGTGAGCAGTGAGCTGTGAGGTGTTAGCTGTGAGTGGTGAGCGTTGAGCAGAGAGCTGTGAGCTGTGAGCAGTGAGCAGAGAGCTGTGATCTGTGAGCAGTGAGCAGTGAGCTGTGAGCTGTGTGCAGTGAGCTCTGAGCAGTGAGCTGTGAGCAGTGAGCAGTGAGCTGTGAGCAGTGAGCTATGAGCACTGAGCAGTGAGCACTGTGCTGTGAAGTGTGAGCAGTGAGCAGTGAGCACTGAGCAGTCAGCACTGAGCTGTGAGCAGTGAGCAGTGAGCTGTGAGCACTGAGCACTTAGCTGTGAGTGCTGAGCAGTGAGCAGTGAGCAGAGAGCTGTGAGTAGTGAGCTGTGAGTTGTGAGCAGTGCGGTGTGAGCAGTGAGTGAGCAGTGAGTAGTGAGGTGTGAGTATTGAGCTGTGAGCTGTGAGCAGGTAGCACTGAGCTGTGGGTAGTGAGCAGTGAGCTGTGAGCAGTGAGCAATGAGCAGTGAGCACCGAGCAGTGAGCACCGAGCTGTGAGCAGTGAGCTGTGAGCTGTGAGCAGTGAGCACTGAGGTGGGAGCAGTGAGCTGTGAGCTGTGAGCACTGAGCAGTCAGCACTGAGCAGTGAGCAGTGAGCAGTGAGCAGTGAGCAGTGAGCACTGAGCACTGAGCAGTGAGCACCGAGCTGTGAGCTGTGAGCACTGAGCAGTCAGCACTGAGCAGTGAGCAGTGAGCAGTGATCAGTGAGCTGTGAGCTGTGAGCAGTGAGCAGTGAGCAGTGAGCAGTGAGCTGTGAGCTGTGAGCAGTGAGCTGTGAGGTGTGAGCTGTGAGCGGTGAGCAGAGAGCTGTGAGCTGTGAGCAGTGAGCAGAGAGTGGTGAGCTGTGAGCAGGGAGCACTGAGCTATATCTGTGAGCTCTGAGCAGTGAGCTGTGAGCAGTGAGCAGTGAGCAGTGAGCACTGAGGTGTGAGCTGTGAGCAGTGAGTAGAGAGCTGTGAGCTGTGAGCAGTCAGCAGTGAGCTGTGAGCTGTGAGCTGTCAGCTGTGAACTGTGAGCACTGAGCTGTGAGCAGTGAGCAGTGAGCTGTGAGCTGTGAGCAGTGAGCAGTGAGCTGTGAGCACTGAGCTGTGAGCTGTGAGCACTGAGCTGTGAGCTGTGAGCACTGAGCTGTGAGCTGTGAGGTGTGAGCTGTGAGCACTGAGCTGTGAGCTGTGAGCAGTGAGCAGTGAGCTATGAGCACTGAGCATTCAGCACTGAGCTGTGAACTGTGAGCAGTGAGCAGTGAGCAGTGAGCTGTGAGCAGTGAGCACTGAGCTGTGATCAGTGAGCAGTGAGTAGAGAGCTGTGAGCAGTGAGTAGAGAGCTGTGAGCAGTGAGCAGTGAGCTGTGAGCAGAGGCAGGCTGGGACTTCACACTGCTCTGTGCTCCTTGCCTGGCCTCAGCCATGGTGTGGTGGCTCCTGCTGCTACTGGACCTGGCACAGCTGGGCACCAGGGACCCTTCAATCTGTAAAGACACTTGTCTGGCTCAGCGTGGCCTCTGGGGACCATGGTGCTGTGGAAGAAGCTTTGCAGGGAAGATTTCTCCCCCTGGAGCTCAGAGGTGCCAGAGATCCCTCTCTGGCTTGCACTCTCCTTGCTGCTCAAACCAGTGGATTTCTTTCTGGGCAAGGATTTCCCAGCTGAGCCCTGACAGAAGAGAAGGCAACCTGAGGTTCTTAGTTACCCCTTCAGGTGAAGGAGGGATGGGAGCCCTTCCCCTTCCTCTCTGCCCCTGCCCCATGCCGGTGTTTGGCCCTGGGCTGAGCACTGCTGGCTCTGTCCTGGGGCACAGGCAGCAGGGGATGGCTGCTGCACTGCTGCTTGCCCTCAGTGCCCTGAGCCTGGGGGCTGCTCTCTGTGCTGCCCTCATGGTAGTCTGACAGGCCTCCTTCAGGGCTTCTCCACCTGAAGCAACTCCATGGTCCTGTGGTGGGGCTGAGTTGATTCAGCCCGAACTGAGCCCCAGAAGTGCCAGCCCTGTCCCTGGCAGCAAACCTCAAAGCCTCTCAAGCAGCCAAGATGCAAGACCAGAGGGACCTCAAAACCTCTCCTGGCTGCATGGAGAGGCCTTGGTTTCCCCAGGGCTCCCAAAGGAGCTTCTCATCTCCCTGGGGCCAGGTGTGGAGGAGCAGCATGGAGGGGGATCTGTTGGGTCAGAAGCTGGTGCAGAGAAATGTTCTCTGTCACCACAGGATCACCAAATGGGTCAGCCTGGGAGGGACCCTCAAAGGTCATTTCCAACCCCCTGCAGTGAGCAGGGACAAAAGCAACCAGAGCAGGCTGCCCAGGGCCACAGCAACTTTGACTCTGAATGTCTCCAGGGATGGAGCCTCCACCCCCTCCCTGGGCAGCCTGTGCCAGTGTCTCCCCAGCCTCCCTGTGCAGAACTCCCTCCTGATGTCCAACCTGACTCTGCCCTGCTCCAGTTTCAAACCATTGCTTCTCCTCCTATCCCCACAACCCCTCCTGAGCAGTGCCTCTGTAGGTCCTCTGCAGATATTACAATGTTCTCCTCCTCCTCCTTTCTTCCCCTGCCTCTCACAGCAAAGCTGTTGCCATTCTTCTGGCCATTCAGCAGAGCTCCTCTGTGGAGTGCAGCAGAGCCCTGCCAGTGACAGCTTCCAGGCCAGCAGCTGCCTGTGCAGGCAGGGAGGGGACTCCCAAAACCAAATCAATCACCATGTAGAGGAATCTCTCATAACTGGCTGAGAAGGAGGCACTGCAGGCAGGGACTTGTGCTCAGACTGCAAACTTCCTCCTAGTGACAATGCTGCCACTGGAGTGACAGCTCCTGGCCCCTGGGCAGCTGCTCTGTGCCCCACTGAAGGCAGTTCAAAATGAATGAAACTGGGCAGAAACTCTGTAATGGGTTGGGGCAAACCCCCTCCCCACCACGGGCAGAAACAACGACTCAGACAAAGGGATTGCAAAAGGGATGGAAAGGTTAAATAGGAAAACAATTTAAAAACAAACACCAATGAAAGCTTTACAGAGAGCCACAAACACTGTGACAAAGAGAGAAATCCCACAACATACCCAAGAACATCCCATCCCCACCTGGGGGTACACCCAAACCCCCACAGGGCTCTTTCCTCCCCCCCAACCCAGCCTTGGGCCAGGGCAGGCCCAAGGGAGGCGGCTCAGCCATTTTACCTAGGCTGCAGCTGGGGGCAAAAGAGGAAGTGAAGACCCCACATGGGCATTTTATAGGGGAGCAGGGCATTATGGGATTGAATACCTGCCTGTGACCACCCCCTGGGTGGGCCCACCCCTTGGCACCTCCCAGGTGTGTTCTGTGCAGTGGCATCCGGGCCAGCACCCAGCCTAAACCACCACACGCCACCCCTTATTCCATACCATAATCCCTGCACCCAGAGCATATCATCAAACTAGAACTCTTCTGATGACATGTCCAGCAACAGTCCAGGTCTTCATCTGGGCATCCTTCCACACAGTCTCTCATTCAGGCTCAAGTACCAGTCCATTCCAGTTCTTCTTCCTCATATGATGGAACCTCCCAGCGACACAGAGTCATTCTCCTGCAGTGTGAATTCCTTGTGGACTCGTTGGGACATCCTGGTCACCTGGCAATGCCTCACAACTTCTCAGCTGAGCCTTTGTTTGCTTTCACATTTACTCAGCGGCTTTTCCCACCCCTGGGGCAAGCCGGTCAGAGCAACGACCGCTTTTCTCCATCCCTCCAGGGAGCCACAGCCGACCGCTTCCAGCTGCAGTCCGAAATGCACATCCCAGGCACATCGCAGGCACATCGCAGGCACATCGCAGGCACATCACAGGCACATCCCAGGCACATCGCAGGCACATCGTAGGCACATCCCAGGCACATCCCAGGCACATCCCAGGCACATCGCAGGCACATCCCAGGCACATCGCAGGCACATCGCAGGCATATAAAATGGAATAGAATAGAATAGAATGGAATGGAATGGAATGGAATGGAATGGAATGGAATAGAATAGAATAGAATAGAATAGAATAGAATAGAATAGAATAGAATAGAATAGAATAGAATAGAATAGAATAAGCCAGGTTGGAAGAGACCTTCAAGATCATCACGTCCAACCTATCACCCAACACCACCCAATCAACTAACCCATGTAACCAAGCACCCTGTCAAGTCTCCTCCTGAACACCTCCAGTGACGGCAACTCCACCACCTCCCCAAGCAGCCCATTCCAATGGGCAATCAATCTCTCCGTGTAAAACTTCCTCCTGACCTCCAGCCTGAACTTCCCCTGGCGCAGCCTGAGACTGTGTCCTCTTGTTCTGGTGCTGGCTGCCTGGGAGAAGAGACCAACCTCTGCCTGTTTACAACCCCCCTTCAGGTAGTTGTGGAGAGTAATGAGGTCACCCCTAAGTCTCCTCCTCTCCAGGCTAAGCAGCCCCAGCTCCCTCAGTCTCTCCTCATAAGGCTTGTGTTCCAAGCCCCTCACTAACTTCATTGCCCTTCTCTGGACTCGTTCCAGCAAGTCAACCTCCTTCCTAAACTGAGGGGCCCAGAACTGGACACAGGACTCGAGGTGTGGCCTAACCAGTGCAGTGTACAGGGGCAGAATGACCTCCCTGCTCCTGCTGGCCACACTGTTCTTAATGCAGGCCAGGATGCCATTGGCCCTCTTGGCTGCCTGGGCACACTGCAGGCTCATGTTCATCCTACCATCAACCAGCACTCCCAGGTCCCTCTCTGCCTGGCTGCTCTCCAGCCACTCTGACCCCAGCCTGTAGCACTGCATGGGGTTGTTGTGGCCAATGTGCAGAACCCGGCACTTGGCTGCAAAAAAAAAGCCAGGCACATCCCAGGCACATCGCAGGCACATCCCAGGCACATCCCAGGCACATCCCAGGCACATTGCAGGCACATCGCAGGCACATCCCAAGCACATCGCAGGCACATCCCAGGCACATCGCAGGCACATCACAGGCACATCACAGGCGCATCCCAGGCGCATCCCAGGCGCATCCCAGGCACATCCCAGGCACATCGCAGGCACATCACAGGCACATCCCAGGCACATCGCAACCTGTCTAGGGCACATCAGAGTTGCAAGGAGCTGGCCCTGGCAAGCTGAGCCTTAAGCTGCCCAGGGCAGGGGACTCCACTGCTGCCTTTGGGAGCTGCTGCCAGGGCCTGGCTGTGCTCATGGGGAACATTTCCCTCTGGAGCCCAATGGGAATGTCCCCAGCAGTGCCTTGTCCCCCTGCCCCCTTGGCTTTGCCATGGCACTCCCTGTGCCAGGTAAATCATTGATCTATCAGGAGAACATTGCTCACAGTTTAGAAGAACTCAGGCAGCAGGATCTCTGCAGCTGCATTTCACAGCACAGATCCAGGGGGATCTGGAGCCCAGGTTTGTTTAGCCTCTACACCAAGAACTCTGCTGTCAGACTTTCAGCTCCAGTTTGCCTTCCTGTGCTCTGCGTTCATCCAAACTGAGCCAAACTGTGCCCAGGAACAGAGAGAACCACTGAGTGCTCCCAGCCAGGGCAGGTAATGAATGAGTGTCGTGGGCTCCATCACCTCCATCTCCTCCATCACCTCCTCCTCCTTAAACTCCACAACCTAGACCACCTCCATCACTTCCACCACCACTACCACCTCCATCTCCTCCATCTCCTCCATCGCCAAAACCATCAACTCCATCTCCTCCCTCACCATCACCTACACCAACTCCATCACCTACATCATCTCCTATACTGCTGCTGTTGCTGCCACCGCTGCTGCCTCTGCTGCTGCTGCTAATACTTCATCTTCCTCTTCTTCTTCTTTCTTCTTCTTCATTCTTCTTCTTCTTCTTTCTTGTCCTTCTGCAGCAGCTATTAACACTTCTCCCTATGCTACAGATTATGATGCTCCTGATCTCCTCCACCACCTCCACAGCCTACACCACCTCCACCTCCTCCACAACCTACACCACCTCTACCACCTCCACCTCCTAGACCACCTCCACCACCACCATCTTCTACACCACCTCCATCACCTACACTAGCTCCACCACCTCCTCCACCTCTACTACCACCATCTCCTCCATCACCCCCATCAGCAACAGCAGCAGCAGCAGGATCACAGAACACAGCAACAGCATTGGCAACAGCAGCAACAGAATCAGGAACAGAGGAATCAGGAACAGCAGCAGCAGCAGAGGCAGCAGCAGTGACAGCAACAGCACCAACGGCAACATCAGTAGGAATAGCAGCAGCAGCAGAGGCAGCAGCAGTGACAGTAACAGCAGCATTGGCAACAGAATCACTAACAGCAGCAGCAGGAGAGGCAGCAACAGCACCAATGGCAACAGAAACAGCTACAGCAGTAGCAGAGGCAGCAGCAGTGGCAGTAGTAGCAGCAACACAAGAAACAGCAGCAGCAGCAATGGGAGCAGCAGCACTAACAGTAGCAGCAGCCACCAGCAGCATCACCTCCATCTCCTCCACCACCTCCACCACCTCCATCTCCTCCATCTCCTCCATCACCAAAACCACCAACTCCCTCAACTCCATCTCCTCCCTACCAGCACCTACATCAACTCCATCACCTACATCATCTCCTGTACTGCTGCTGCTGCCACTGCTGCTGCCTCTGCTGCTGCTGCTAAGACTTCATCTTCCTCTTCTTCTTCTTTCTTCTTCATTTTTCTTCTTCATTTTTCTTCTTCTTCTTTCTTCTCCTTCTGCAGCAGCTATTAACACTTCTCCCTATGCTACCAATTATGATGCTCCTGCATCTCTTCCAACACCTCCACCACCTCCACCACCTACTCCATCTCTAACTCCTCCACCTCCTAGACTGCCTCCACCACCTGGGCCACCTCCTCCACCTCCTTCACCTCCACTACCTCCATCTCCTCCATCACCCCCATCAGCCACAGCAGTAACAGAAGCAGCAGCAGAGCAACAGCAGCAGCAGCAGCAGAGGAATCAGGAACAACAGTGTCAACAGCAACAGCAGCAGCAGCAGCAGAGGAATCAGGAACAGCAGTGTCAACAGCAACAGCAGCAGCAGCAAAGGCAGCAGCGAAGGCAGCAACAGAAGCATTGGCAACATCAGTAGGAACAGCAGCAGCAGCAGCAGAGGCAGCAGCAGTGACAGCAGAGGCAGCAGTGGCAAGAGAATCAGTGAGAGCAGCAGCAGCAGAGGCAGCAGCAGTGACAGCAACACAAGAAACAGCAACGTCAGCACTAACAGTAGCAGCAGCCACCAGCAGCATCACCTCCATCTCCTCCACCACCTCCACCACATCCATTACTTCCACCACCACTACCACCTCCATCTCCTCCATCACCTACATCAACTCCATCACCTACATCATCTCCTAGACTGCTGCTGCTGCCACTGCTGCTGCCTCTGCTGCTGCTGCTAATACTTCATCTTCCTCTTCTTCTTCTTTCTTATTCTTCTTTCTACTTATTTCTTCTTCTTTCTTCTCCTACTGCAGCAGCCATTAACACTTCTCCCTATGCTACTCATTACGATGCTCCTGCATCTCCTCCAACACCTCCATCTCCTCCTCCACAACCTACAATCCCTCCACCACCTACTCCCCCTCTACCACCTCCACCTTCTAGACCACCTCCACCACCTCCACCTTCTCCACCCCCTCCACCTCCTAGACCACCTCCACCTCCTAGACCACCTCCACCACCTCCACCGCCTGGACCACCTCCACAACCAGCACCACCTCCACCACCTCTTCCACCTCTACTACCACCATCTTCTCCATCACCCCCATCAGCAACAGCAGTAGCAGCAGCAAGATCACAGAACACAGCAACAGCATTGGCAACAGCAGCAACAACAGAATCAGCAGCAGAGGAATCAGGAACAGCAGTGGCAACAGCAGCAGCAGCAGCAGCAGAGGCAGCAGCAGTGACAGCAACAGCAGCAGTGGCAACATCAGTAGGAACAGTAGCAGCAGCAGAAGCAGCAGCAGTGACAGCAACAGCAGCAGTGGCAAGAGAATCAGTGAGAGCAGCAGCAGCAGAGGCAGCAGCAGCAGCAACACAAGAAACAGCAACAGCAGCAATGGGAACAGCAGCAGCAGCACTAACAGTAGCAGCACCCACCAGCAGCGTCACCTCCATCTCCTCCACCTCCTGCATCTCCTCTACCACCTCCACCACCTCCATCACTTCCACCACCTCCATCACTTCCACCACCTCCACCACCTCCACCTCCTCCACCACCTCCACCTCCTCCATCTCCTCCATCACCAAAACCATCAACTCCATCTCCCCCATCACCATCACCTACATCAACTCAATCACCTACATCATCTCCTAGACTGCTGCTGCTGCCACTGCTGCTGCCTCTGCTGCTGCTGCTAATACTTCATCTTCCTCTTCTTCTTCTTTCTTCTTCTTCATTCTTCTTCTTCTTCTTTCTTCTCCTTCTGCAGCAGCTATTAACACTTCTCCCTATGCTACAGATTACGATGCTCCTGCATCTCCTGCATTACCTCCACCACCTCCACAACCTACTCCACCTCTAGCTCCTCCAACTCCTAGACCACCTCCACCACCTCCTCCACCTCTACTACCTCTATATCCTCCATCACCCCCATCAGCAACAGCAGTAGAAGCAGCAGGAGCAGACAACACAGCAACAGCATTGGCAACAGCAGCAACAACAGAATCAGCAGCAACAACAGAATCAGCAGCAGAGGAATCCGGAACAGCAGTGGCAACAACAGCAGCAGCAGCAGCAGAGGCAGCAGCAGTGACAGCAACAGCAGGATTGGCAACAGAAACAGCTACAGCAGCAGCAGAGGCAGCAGCAGTGGCAGCAGTAGCAGCAACACAAGAAACAGCAGCAGCAGCAATGGGAACAGCAGCAGCAACACTAACAGTAGCAGCAGCCAACAGCAGCATCACCTCAATCTCCTCCACCACCTCCACCTCCTGCATCACTTCCACTACCACCTCCATCTCCTCCATCACCAAAACCATCAACTCCCTCAACTCCATCTCCTCCCTCACCATCACCGACATTAACTCCATCACCTACATCATCTCCTAGACTGCTGCTGCTGCTGCCACTGCTGCTGCCTCTGTTGCTGCTGCTAATACTTCATCTTCCTCTTCTTCTTCTTTCTTCTTCTTCTTTCTTCTTCTTCATTCTTCTTCTTCTTCTTTCTTCTCCTTCTGCAGCAGCTATTAACACTTCTCCCTATGCTACTGATTACATTGCTCTGGCATCTCCTCCAACACCTCCACCACCTCCACCACCTATTCCACCTCCATCACCTCCTCCACCTCCAATACCTCCATCTCTTCCATCTCCTCCATCACCAAAACCATCAACTCCATCTCCTCCCTCACCATCACCTACATCAACTCCATCACCTACATCATCTCCTGTACTGCTGCTGCTGCTGCTGCCGCTGCTGCTGCCTCTGCTGCTGCTGCTAATACTTCATCTTCCTCTTCTTCATTCTTCTTCTTCATTCTTCTTCTTCTTCTTTCTTCTCCTTCTGCTGCAGCTATTAATACTTCTCCCTATGCTACAGATTATGATGCTCCTGATCTCCTCCACCACCTCCACATCCTACACCACCTCCACCTCCTCCACAACCTACTCCACCTCAAGCTCCTCCAACTCCTAGACCACCTCCACCACCTCCAACTTTTCCACCACCTCCACCACCTCTTCCACCTCCACCACCTCTTCCACCTCTACTACCACCATCTCCTCCATCTCCCCCATCAGCAACAGCAGTAACAGCAGCAGCAACAGAGGCAACAGCAGCAGCAGCAGAGGCAGCAGCAGTGACAGCAACAGCAGCATTGGTAACATCAGTAGGAACAGAGGAAGCAGCAACAGAATCAGTAACAACGGCAGCAGCAGAGGCAGCAGCAGCAGAGGCAGCAGCAGCAACAGCAGCAATGGGAACAGAAACAGCAACAGCAGCAGCAGAGGCAGCAGCAGCAGCAACACAAGAAATAGCAGCAGCAGCAATGGGAACAGCAGCAGCAGCACTAACAGTAGCAGCAGCCACCAGCAGCATCACCTCCATCTCCTCCACCACCTCCACCTCCTCCATCACTTCCACCACCACTACCACCTCCATCTCCTCCATCTCCTCCATCACCAAAACCACCAACTCCCTCAACGCCATCTCCTCCCTACCAGCACCTACATCAACTCCATCACCTACATCATCTCCTGTACTGCTGCTGCCTCTGCTGCTGCTAATACTTCATCTTCCTCTTCTTCTTTCTTTTCCTTCTGCAGCAGCTATTAGCACTTCTCCCTATGCTACAGATTAGGATGCTCCTGATCTCCTCCACCACCTCCACAGCCTCCACCACATCCACCTCCTCCACAACCTACTCCACCTCTAGCTCCTCCAACTCCTAGACCACCTCCAACACCTCCACCTTTTCCACCACTTCCACAACCTGCACCACCTCCACCACCTCTTCCACCTCTACTACCACCATCTCCTCCATCACCCCCATCAGCAACAGCAGTAGCAGCAGCAAGATCACAGAACACAGCAACAGCAATGGCAACAGCAGCAACAGCAGAATCAGCAGCAGAGGAATCAGGAACAGCATTGACAACAGCAGGAGCAGCAGAGGCAGCAGCAGTGACAGCAACAGCAGTAGTGGCAACAGCAGCAGTGGCAACAGAATCAGTGAGAGCAGCAGCAGCAGAGGCAGCAGCAGGAGAGGCAGCAGCAGCAGCAACACAAGAAACAGCAACAGCAGCAATGGGAACAGCAGCAGCAGCACTAACAGTAGCAGCAGCCACCAGCAGCATCACCTCCATCTCCTCCACCTCCTGCATCTCCTCTACTACCTCCACCACCTCCATCACTTCCACCACCACCACCACCTCCACCTCCTCAATCTCCTCCATCACCAAAACCATCAACTTCATCTCCCCCATCACCATCACCTACATCAATTCCATCACCTACATCATCTCCTAGACTGCTGCTGCTGCTGCCACTGCTGCTGCCTCTGCTGCTGCTGCTAATACTTCGTCTGCCTCTTCTTTCTTCTTCTTCTTTCTTCTTCTCCTTCTGCAGCAGCTATTAACACTTCTCCCTATGCTATAGATTATGATGCTCCTGCATCTCCTCCAACACCTCCACCACCTCCACGACCTATTCCACCTCTAGCTCTTCCATCTCCTAGAATACCTCCACCAACTGGACAACCTCCACCACATCCTCCACCACTACTACCACCATATCCTCCATCACCCCCATCAGCAACAGAAGTAACAGCAGCAGCAAAAGAGGCAACAGCAGTGGCAGCAGCAGGATCACAGAACACAGCAACAGCATTGGCAACAGCAGCAACAACAGAATCAGCAGAAGAGGAATCAGGAACAGCAGTGGCAACAGCAACAGCAGCAGAGGCAGCAGCAGTGACAGCAACAGCAGCATTGGCAACATCAGTAGGAACAGCAGCAGCAGCAGAGGCAGCAGCAGTGACAGCAACACAAGAAACAGCAGCAGTAGCACTGGGAACAGCAGCAGCAGCACTAACAGTAGCAGCAGCCAACAGCAGCATCACCTCCATCTCTTCCACCTCCTGCATCTCCTCTACCACCTCCACCACATCCATCACTTCCACCACCACTACCACCTCCATCTCCTCCATCTCCTCCATCACCAAAACCACCAACTCCCTCAACTCCATCTCCTCCCTCACCATCACCTACATCATCTCCTATACTGCTGCTGCTGCCACTGCTGCTGCCTCTGCTGCTGCTGCTAATACTTCATCTTCCTCTTCTTTCTTCTTCTTCATTCTTCTTCTTCTTCTTTCTTCTCCTTCTGCAGCAGCCATTAACACTTCTCCCTATGCTACTGATTATGATGCTCCTGTATATCCTCGAACAACTCCACCACCTCCACCACCTACTCCTCCTCTACCACCTCCACCTCCTCCACCACTCACATCAGCAACAACAGTAACAGCAGCAGCAACAGAGGCAACAGCAGTAGCAGCAGCAGGATCACAGAACACAGAAACAGCATTGGCAACAGCAGCAACAACAGAATCAGCAGCAGAGGAATCAGGAACAGCATTGACAGCAGCAGCAGCAGAGGCTGCAGCAGTGACTGCAACAGCAGCGACAGCAACAGCAGCAGTGGAAAAACATCAGTAGGAAGAGCAGCAGCAGCAGAGGCAGCAGCAGTGACAGCAACAGCAGCACTTGCAACATCAGTAGGAACAGCAGCAGCAGAGGCAGCAGCAGCAGCAACACAAGAAACAGCAGCAGCAGCACTAACAGTAGCAGCAGCACTAACATTAGCAGCAACCACCAGCAGCATCACCTCCATCTCCTCCACCTCCTGCATCTCCTCTACCACCTCCATCACTTCCACTACCTCTACCACCTCCATCTCCTCCATCTCCAAAACCATCAACTCCCTCAACTCCATCTCCTCCCTCACCATCACCTACATCAACTCCATCACCTACATCATCTCCTAGACTGCTGCTGCTGCTGCTGCCACTGCTGCTGCCTCTGCTGCTGCTGCTAATACTTCATCTTCCTCTTCTTCTTTCTTCTTCTTCATTCTTCTTCTTCTTCTTCTTTCTTCTCCTTCTGCAGCAGCCATTAACACTTCTCCCTATGCTACTCATTACGATGCTCCTGCATCTCCTCCAACACCTCCATCTCCTCCTCCACAACCTACAATCCCTCCACCACCTACTCCCCCTCTACCACCTCCACCTTCTAGACCACCTCCACCACCTCCACCTTCTCCACCCCCTCCACCACTGTGGTGGGTGAAAGGGTAAGGCCGAGAAGCCTCTTCCCTTCCCCCTTGTAAGGTAAAAGGGAAAAAAAAATTGAAGGGAAAGGAAAAAAAAACTCACCAGCCGAATTAGCAAAGCAGTGGAGCTATATTTACAAAGCAGTGTAGGATTTTGCAGGGGAATATTTACAAATTTACAATATCTACAATATATACAAAGATATACAGCAGTGTAACACAGAAATGAGAGTAACCCCCCTCGGCCGAGGGGGATCCTCACCTCCGCTCTCCCCTCTCTTCCCCCCTTTCCCCAGAATAGTTCGGAAAAGAAGGAGAAAGAAGAAAGAAAGAAGTTAAAAGCAGTTTGTGTTAATTAGAAGCAGTTACAGGCCTGGTTATCTTATCAAGTCTTCAAGGCCGGAGCCTTGGCAGAAAGCCCAGCACAGGGGAGCTGCTGCCTAAAGCAGATGCGGAAGCAAGAGTGACAGAGAAGTGCTGGGAATACCCACTTCACTCTCAGGCCAGATAGTGCTTCCTCCCACCTGACCAATGAAAATTAGTTTAGAATATTCCTTCCGTTTACCAACTTCCGTCCACCATATTCCCTTTCTTAAAGGGACACCGTCAACCGGCCACAGTCCACCCCTTCTAAACAATTTTCATTGGCTGTTTATACTGTTCATCCAATCCAAGATGATATTTACAGTTCGTGAATAGAGTTCATAGTCCATTCCGGCTATGCTCAGGTGTAGATGATTCAAAAGTCCAAGAAAATCAGAAAATGAGAAAAATGGAAAACAGTTCATTTCTTCGCCGAAGAAGCAAAGAAAAGGGAAACAGGGAAATTTCAGGGTCTCTTAGTTGACTCAGGGCTCTCAGGGATCTCAGGGTTCGTGCACCGCAGATTCCTTGTTGATTCTTCTTTTGGGCGCGATGTAGCTGTACAGCAGTTCGAAGTTAACCTCTTTCAGCTAAAGTTAAATTTCTTTGTGGAATACACTGAATTTCACCATTCTCTTGCATTACCCAATAAGTGTGACCCGGACCTTCAGCTGAAACCACCCCTCGGACAGGTTTAGCCTCTCCTGAGGGTGAAAATACCCAAACAGTTTTACCTAACAGATTCTTTTCTCTAACAACAGGAACTCTATCACCTTCTACTTTCCGTAGCAAATCTGAATGTGCAGGTCCAGCTCGGTTCACTGAACCTCTACTATTTACCAGCCAGGTTGCTTGTGCTAAATGTTTTTCCCAGTTTTCAAAGATCCACCCCCATGGCTTTAAGAGTGGTCTTCAACAAACCGTTGTAGCGTTCAATCTTCCCTGAAGCTGGTGCATAGTAGGGAATGTGGAATATCCACTCAATACCGTGCTCTTTTGCCCAGTTCTTTACAAGGTTGTTCTTGAAATGAGTTCCGTTGTCTGACTCAATCCTCTCTGGAGTTCCGTGTCTCCACAGTATCTGTCTCTCAGACCGAGAATGGTGTTGCGTGCAGTTGCATGTGGAACTGGATAAGTTTCCAACCATCCAGTGTTTGCCTCTACCATAGTAAGCACGTATTGCTTACCAGAACGAGAACGTGGTAGAGTGATGTAGTCAATCTGCCAAGCTTCACCATACTTGTACTTGGACCATCTGTCACCATACCACAAGGGCTTAAGTCGTTTTGCCTGCTTAATAGCAGCACAAATGTCACAGTCATGGATGACTTGTGTGATAGCATCCATGGAAATGTCTATGGATCTGTCACGAGCCCATTGGTATGTTGCATCTCTGCCTTGATGTCCTGACGAATCGTGAGCCCACCGAGCTAAGAATATCTCACCTCGGTGTTTCCAGTCAAGATCAAGATTAGAGTCCATGTCTACTTGAGAAACTCTTGCAGCTAGATCTGCCTGATGGTTGTGTTGCTGTTCCTCAGTAGCTTTGCTCTTAGGAATGTGAGCATCGATGTGCCTCACTTTCACTGGAATTCTCTCGATTCGATCAGCAATGTCCTGCCATAGGTTGGCTGCCCAAATGGGTTTTCCTTTCCTCTGCCAACCACTCTTCTTCCAGTTCTTTAGCCAACCCCATAGAGCATTGGCTACCATCCATGAGTCGGTGTAGAGATAAAGCTTTGGCCATCTCTCACGTTCAGCCACGTCGAGAGCTAGCTGGACAGCTTTTACCTCTGCGAACTGACTGGATTCTCCTTCTCCATCTTTCGCCTCTGCAACTCGGCGTGTTGGACTCCACACTGCAGACTTCCACCTTCGCTTGTTTCCAACAAGACGACAGGAACCGTCTGTGAACAAAGCATATTTCTTCTCATCATCAGAAAGGTCATTGTAAGGAGGAGCTTCCTCGGCACGAGTTACTTTCTCCTCTGGAGGTTTAGCACAGTTGATACCTTCAGGCCAACTTGAGATCACCTCCACTAGACCAGGTCTTTCAAGATTTCCCATTCGAGCTCTCTGTGTTATCAGAGCCATCCACTTAGACCATGTGGAGTCTGTGGCATGATGTGGCGTGGAGCCTTTACCTTTGAACATCCAATTCAAAACTGGTAATCTGGGAGCTAAGAGAAGTTGTGATTCAGTTCCAATCACTTCAGAAGATGCTTTTACTCCTTCATAGGCAGCTAAGATTTCTTTCTCTGTTGGAGTATAATTAGCCTCTGAACCTCTGTAACCTCGACTCCAGAAACCAAGAGGTCGTCCACGTGTCTCACCCGGAGCTTTTTGCCACAAGCACCAGGTTGGACCATTGTCACTTGCAGCCGTGTACAAAATGTTCTTAATGTCTGGACCGTCTCGGACAGGTCCCAGACCCATTGCTTGAACTACCTCTTGCTTTATCTGGTCAAAGGCTGCTTGTTGTTCAGGTCCCCAGTGGAAATGGTTTCTCTTTCGAGTCACATCATACAGAGGTTTCACAATCTGATTGAATCCAGGAATGTGCAGTCTCCAAAATCCCACTATCCCCAAGAAACGTAGGGTCTCTTGCTTGTTTGTGGGACTTGCCATGGTAGAGACTCTATTTACCACATCCACTGGAATGTGTCGGCGTCCATCCTGCCATCGCACTCCCAGAAACTGAATCTCTGTGGTAGGTCCTTTCACCTTGTCTCGCTTGATGGCAAAACCTGCATTCAGAAGAATGTCAATGATTTTGTTACCTTTCTCGAAGACTTCCTCAGCAGTTTTACCCCAGACGATGATATCATCGATGAACTGGATGTGTTCTGGAGCACCGCCTTTCTCCAGAGCATCGTGGATCACCGCATGACAGATGCTTGAGCTGTGGATCCAGCCCATTGGCAGCCTGTTGAAAGTGTACTGGATTCCTCTCCAGGTGAAAGCAAACTGAGGCCTGCATTCCTCTGCTATGGGAATAGAGAAAAATGCATTAGCAATGTCTATGGTAGCATACCATTTGGCCTCTTTGGATTCCAGCTCATACTGCAGCTCCATCATGTCTGGCACTGCTGCACTCATAGGTGGTGTCACTTCATTCAGGGCTCGGTAGTCTACTGTCAGACGCCAGTCTCCATTCTGCTTCCGCACAGGCCACACTGGACTGTTGAAAGGTGAATGAGTTTTGCTGACTACTTTCTGACTCTCCAACTGACGAATCAGATTCTGAATGGGCAACAAAGAGTCACGGTTGGTTCTGTATTGTCTGTGATGCACAGTCTGAGAAGCAACCGGCAATTTAATGTCCTGTATCTTATGTTGTCCCACAACTGCAGATTCATCAGAAAGTTCAGGTCTGGCAGATAGCTTCAATTTCTGTCCATCAATTTCTATTGAAGCTACTCCAAAAGCCCATTTGTAACCTCTAGGGTCTTTGAAACGCCCTTCTCTCAGAAAATCAATTCCCAAAATACAAGGTGCATCAGGTCCGGTCACAACTGTATGCTTCCTCCATTGTCTACCAGTTAAACTTATATTAACCTCTACCTTACTTAACTCTTGAGATCCACCAGTGACTCCCAGAATAGTTATAGACTCTGATCCCTGATAATTTGATGGCATTATGGTGCACTGAGCTCCTGTGTCAACCAAGGCCCTGTACTTCCGAAATTGTGAAGTGCCAGGCCACTGGATGTACACATCCCAATAGATTCTATTATCTCTGTTATCCCTCTCCTCCCCCTGGCGGGAGGCAGGGCACCCCTAGTTATGGGGAACATGTGCACATGTGCATTGCACATAGTTCGCAGGGTTATAACTTTGCATGTTATAACTGGAGCCACTGTTGGAACCATAAGAGTCGTTCTGGGGAACTGTGGAAGTAACAGCTACCCTTCTGGTATTGCTACCTCGGGTTCTGCCACTTTGCAATTCCCTCAGTCTCCTGAAAAGATTAGAAGTTGGCTGGCCATCCCAGCGGTTCATGTTCTCACCAAACTGATCACGCAGAGTTATCCAAATAGTTCTACGTGATTGCCTTGGCGGTCTGTTTTGGAACGACCTGTTTTGGAATGACCTGTTTTGGAATGACCTCCTTGGAGGACATGTATTCCTCACAGATGAAACTTGTACCCACCTGGAGGAAGAATTAAAATTATCCCTTTGTGCCAATTGGGATATGGAATTTCTAAATTCATCTTTTAACTCTCTCATGCAATTCTCAATTTTTCCAGACAGAGTTTCAATGGCTGAAACCAAAGAACCACGTGTCATGCTATCCTCCAATTGTCTCATTTGATCACTGAATTGGCCAACCGTAGGAGAAGCTCCACCATAACTTCTTGACACAATTCTGCTTGCCAGAATGTTTGCATAATTAGAAGGAGCAAGTTTGATGATCTTTTTAGCAAGACCAATACCCACAGGAATGTCATCAGGATTTAGAGTTTCATGTTCACCATAGAGTAGCTCTCTAACAGCAAATTCTCTCAAGCGCTTAATTCCCTCATCTATGGTAGTCCAGGGTTTAGGATTCCATGGAAGATCATCTCGGGAAGGATATCTCAGGGCAACCGCCATTAAAAGGCGTATCCAGAGATTAACCTTACCGAGAGCTCTTCCTAGATGTCTATCTATTCCATTGTCCCTTGAGAGAGTTCCTAACTGAGCTGCTGACTTGTCTCCAACTGTTAGAGCTGGAGCGCCTGTATCATAACACCTACTAAGCCAAGCTAGAACTGGCTCCTTATCTGCCCTGGTGAAATCTTTACGGACATTACGCAATTCCTCGCGGGCGAAGAACATTCAAAATATCATCTTGCTCTTCATCTCCCTGAATTTTTGTCCATATAATCCTGCTGTCATTCTCCTAAGGATCTCTTTAAGCTGAGAACCACCTTTGCCAGCTGCTTTCCTAGCTTCATCTGTATCCTGCTTTGATCTCACTAGGTTAGCTAGATCTTTAAAACAAACCACCTCTTCCTCCTGAGCAGGATCTCTTAGAGTAGAGGGCCCCTCACCAGGATCAGTCTCCAGCTCCTCTTCTTCTCCATCTTTGGCCTTTCCACTTCTAGTCTTTAAAGGAGCCACCTTAACTGGAGCTGTGTTTGAATTTACAGCCACCTTAATGGAAGCTGACAGGTCCTGAGATAAATCAGCTGCTGGGGCAGTGACTTCCGGTCCCACCGAGGGAGTAGGCAGAAGTGACGTTGCTCCGTTAACGGCCGATGGAGAAGAAGAAGAAGGAGAAGGAGTGGGAGAAGGAGTAGGTGCCATGTTGATACCAGCCGATGCCCTTGGCTGCTTGCTAGAATCAGCAAAGTCATTTAGAGCTGCTTTACCAATTAACTTTTTAGCCTTCTTTTTAACTGACACAGGTTCTCCACAGTCCTCATCACTAGATGACTCTGGGACTGATCTCGAGCTACGGCGTTTTCTTTTTGATCTAGTTTTAATAACAAAACAAGCTCTGGACACCTTTTTCTCTCGCCACAAAGAGAACAGCAAATATGCAATCACCATCACCAGCAACAGATTTATACACATCAAATAAATCACCTTTGGGTCCCAGGCATCACTTAAAGTTACTCTCTCCTCAGGTGGAATCTTAAAACCCTTTATCTCAATTGGGAGAGTGGTGGAGGTAACATTCCTGTATCTCACTGGCCATAATAAATTAATACATTTTCCATACCATAATTTAACTCTATACATAACCCACATATAAATTGTCCGCACCAAGTATTTACCCAGGTAATCCAAAAGCAAACCCAAACAATATCTGTAAACCAGAGCCCCAAAAATTGAAAAGAACAATCGCTCCACAAACCACAATACCTTCATGCTTGCTAATTCAGCTGGAAAACACTAAATCAATCAAGTAATAAATTAAACTAATTATCTGCCGCACGTTGGGTACGCCAATAAAAAAAATGTGGTGGGTGAAAGGGTAAGGCCGAGAAGCCTCTTCCCTTCCCCTTGTAAGGTAAAAGGGAAAAAAATTGAAGGGAAAGGAAAAAAAAACTCACCAGCCGAATTAGCAAAGCAGTGGAGCTATATTTACAAAGCAGTGTAGGATTTTGCAGGGGAATATTTACAAATTTACAATATCTACAATATATACAAAGATATACAGCAGTGTAACACAGAAATGAGAGTAACCCCCTCGGCCGAGGGGATCCTCACCTCCGCTCTCCCTCTCTTCCCCCTTTCCCCAGAATAGTTCGGAAAAGAAGGAGAAAGAAGAAAGAAAGAAGTTAAAAGCAGTTTGTGTTAATTAGAAGCAGTTACAGGCCTGGTTATCTTATCAAGTCTTCAAGGCCGGAGCCTTGGCAGAAAGCCCAGCACAGGGGAGCTGCTGCCTAAAGCAGATGCGGAAGCAAGAGTGACAGAGAAGTGCTGGGAATACCCACTTCACTCTCAGGCCAGATAGTGCTTCCTCCCACCTGACCAATGAAAATTAGTTTAGAATATTCCTTCCGTTTACCAACTTCCGTCCACCATATTCCCTTTCTTAAAGGGACACCGTCAACCGGCCACAACCACCTCCACCACCCCCTCCACCTCTACTACCTCCATCTCCTCCATCACACCCATCAGCAACAGCAGCAATAACAGCAGCAACAGAGGCAATTGTAGTAGCAGCAGCAGGAGCACAGAACACAGCAACAGCATTGGCAGCAGCAGCAACAACAGAATCAGCAGCAGAGGAATCAGGAGCAGCAGTGGCAACAGCAACAGCAGCAGCAGCAGAGGCAGCAGCAGTGACAGCAACAGCAGCATTGGCAACAGAATCACTAACAGCAGCAGCAGAGGCAGCAGCAGCAGCAACACAAGAAACAGTAGCAGCAGCACTGGGAAAAGCAGCAGCAGCACTAACAGGAGCAGCAGCCACCAGCAGCATCACCTCCATCTCCTCCACCTCCTGCATCTCCTCTACCACCTCCACCACCTCCATCTTCTACACCACCTCCACTACCTGCACCACCTCCACCACCTCTTCCACCTCTACTACCACCATCTCCTTCATCACCCCCATTAGCAACAACAGTAACAGCAGCAGCAACAGAGGCAACAGCACTGGCAGCAGCAGGAGGAGCACAGAACACAGCAACAGCATTGGCAACAGCAGCAACAACAGAATCAGCAGCAGGGGAATCAGGAGCAGCAGTGGCAACAGCAGCAGCATCAGCAGAGGCAGCAGCAGTGACAGCAACAGCAGCAATGGCAACATCAGTAGGAACAGCATCAGCAGCAGCAGAGGCAGCAGCAGCAGCAACACAAGAAACAGCAACAGCAGCACTGGGAACAGCAGCAGCAGCAGCACTAACAGGAGCAGCAGCCACAGCAGCATCACCTCCATCTCTTCCACCTCCTGCATCTCCTCTACCACCTCCCCCACTTCCATCACTTCCACCACCACTACCACCTCCATCTCCTCCATCTTCTCCATCACCAAAACCATCAACTCCCTCAACTCCATCTCCTCCCTCACCATCACCTACATCAACTCCATCACCTACATCATCTCCTGTACTGCTGCTGCTGCCTCTGCTGCTGCTAATACTTCATCTTCCTCTTCTTCTTCTTTCTTCTTCTTCTTTCTTCTTCTTCTTCTTTTTCTTCTTCTTTCTTCTCCTTCTGCAGCAGCTATTAACACTTCTCCCTATGCTACAGATTATGATGCTCCTGCATCTCCTGCATCACCTCCACCACCCACAATACCTCCACCACCTCCACAACCTACTCCACGTCTAGCTCCTCCAACTCCTAGACCACTTCCACCACCTCCACCTTTTCCACCACCTCCACCACCTGGACCACCTCCATCACCTCCTCCACCTCCACTACCTCCATCTCCTCCATCACTTTCATCAGCAACAGCAGTAACAGCAGCAGCAACAGAGGCAACAGCAGCAGCAGTAGCAGAGGCAGCAGCAGCAGCAACAGCAGCAGTGTCAACATCAGGAGGAACAGCAACAGCAGCAGAGGGAGCAGCAGTGACAGCAACAGCAGCATTGGCAACAGAATCAGTGAGAGCAGCAGCAGCAGAGGCAGCAGCAGTGACAGCAACACAAGAAACAGCAGCAGTAGCACTGGGAACAGCAGCAGCAGCACTAACAGTAGCAGCAGCCACCAGCAGCATCACCTCCATCTCCTCCACCTCCTGCATCTCCTGTACCACCTCCACCACTTCCATCACTTCACCACCACTACCACCTCCATCTCCTCCATCTCCTCCATCTCCAAAACCACCAATTCCCTCAACTCCATCTCCTCCCTCACCATCACCTACATCAACTCCATCACCTACATCATCTCCTAGACTGCTGCTGCTGCTGCCACTGCTGCTGCCTCTGCTGCTGCTGCTAATACTTCATCTTCCTCTTCTTCTTCTTTCTTCTTCTTCATTCTTCTTCTTCTTCTTTCTTCTCCTTCTGCAGCAGCTATTAACACTTCTCCCTATGCTACCGATTATGATGCTCCTGCATCTCCTCCACCACCTCCACCACCTACTCCAACTCTACCACCTTCACCAAATGGACCACCTCCACCACCTGAACCACCTCCTCCACCTCCATCACCTCCTTCACCTCCAATACCTCCATCTCCTCCATCACCCCCATCAGCCACAGCAATAACAGAAGCAGCAGCAGAGGCAACAGCAGCAGCAGCAGCAGAGGCAGCAGCAGTGACAGCAAAAGCAGCATTGGCAACATCAGTAGGAACAGAGGCAGCAGAGGCAGCAGCAGTGACAGCAACAGCAGCAACACAAGAAACAGCAGCAGCAGCATTGGGAACAGCAGCAGCAGCACTAACAGTAGCAGCAGCCACCAGCAGCATCACCTCCATCTCCTCCACCTCCTGCATCTCCTGTACCACCTCCACCACTTCCATCACTTCCACCACCACTACCACCTCCACCTCCTCCATCTTCTCCATCACCAAAACCACCAACTCCCTCAACTCCATCTCCTCCCTCACCATCACCTACATCAACTCCATCACCTACATCATCTCCTGTACTGCTGCTGCTGCTGCCACTGCTGCTGCCTCTGCTGCTGCTGCTAATACTTCATCTTCCTCTTCTTCTTCTTTCTTCTTCTTCATTCTTCTTCTTCTTCTTTCTTGTCCTTCTGCAGGAGCTATTAACACTTCTCCCTATGCTATAAATTACAATGCTCCTGCATCTCCTTTAACACCTCCATCTCCTCCTCCACAACCTACAATCCCTCCACCACCTACTCCCCATCTACCACCTCCACCTTCTAGACCACCTACACCACCACCACCTTCTCCACCCCCTCCACCACCTCCACCACCCCCTCCACCTCTACTACCTCCATCTCCTCCATCACCCCCTTCAGCAACAGCAGCAATAACAGCAGCAACAGAGGCAATTGCAGTGGCAGCAGCAGGAGCACAGAACACAGCAACAGCATTGGCAACAGCAGCAGCAACAGAATCAGCACCAGAGGAATCAGGAACAGCAGTGGCAACAGCAACAGCAGCAGCAGCAGCAGAGGCAGTAGCAGTGACAGCAACAGCAGCATTGGCAACAGAATCACTAACAGCAGCATCAGAGGCAGCAGCAGCAGCAACACAAGAAACAGCAGCAGCAGCACTGGGAAAAGCAGCAGCAGCACTAACAGGAGCAGCAGCCACCAGCAGCATCACCTCCATCTCCTCCACCTCCTGCATCTCCTCTACCACCTCCACCACCTCCATCTTCTACACCACCTCCACCACCTGCACCACCACCACCACCTCTTCCACCTCTACTACCACCATCTCCTTCATCACCCCCATTAGCAACAACAGTAACAGCAGCAGCAACAGAGGCAACAGCAGTGGCAGCAGCAGGAGGAGCACAGAACACAGCAACAGCATTGGCAACAGCAGCAACAACAGAATCAACAGCAGGGGAATCAGGAGCAGCATTGACAACAGCAACAGCAGCAGCAGCAGCAGAGGCAGCAGCAGTGACAGCAACAGCAGCATTGGCAACAGAATCACTAACAGCAGCAGCAGAGGCAGCAGCAGTGACAGCAACACAAGAAACAGCAGCAGCAGCACTGGGAAAAGCAGCAGCAGCACTAACAGGAGCAGCAGCCAACAGCAGCATCACCTCCATCTCTTCCACCTCCTGCATCTCCTCTACCACCTCCCCCACTTCCATCACTTCCACCACCACTACCACCTCCATCTCCTCCATCTTCTCCATCACCAAAACCATCAACTCCCTCAACTCCATCTCCTCCCTCACCATCACCTACATCAACTCCATCACCTACATCATCTCCTAGACTGCTGCTGCTGCTGCCACTGCTGCTGCTGCTAATACTTCATCTTCCTCTTCTTCTTCTTTCTTCTTCTTCATTCTTCTTCTTCTTCTTTTTCTTCTTCTTTCTTCTCCTTCTGCAGCAGCTATTAACACTTCTCCCTATGCTACAGATTATGATACTCCTGCATCTCCTGCATCACCTCCACCACCCACAATACCTCCACCACCTCCACAACCTACTCCACGTCTAGCTCCTCCAACTCCTAGACCACTTCCACCACCTCCACCTTTTCCACCACCTCCACCACCTACTCCACCTCCATTACCTCCACCTCCTAGACCTCCTCCACCACCTCCACCACCTGGACCACCTCCACCACCTTCTCCACCTCCACTACCTCCATCTCCTCCATCACTTTCATCAGCAACAGCAGTAACAGCAGCAGCAACAGAGGCAACAGCAGCAGCAGCAACAGAGGCAGCAGCAGCAGCAACAGCAGCAGTGTCAACATCAGGAGGAACAGCAGCAGCAGCAGAGGTAGCAGCAGTGACAGCAACAGCAGCATTGGCAACAGAATCAGTGAGAGCAGCAGCAGCAGAGGCAGCAGCAGTGACAGCAACACAAGAAACAGCAGCAGTAGCACTGGGAACAGCAGCAGCAGCACTAACAGTAGCAGCAGCCACCAGCAGCATCACCTCCATCTCCTCCACCTCCTGCATCTCCTCCACCACCTCCACCACCTCCATCACTTCCACCACCACTACAACCTCCATCTCCTCCATCTCCAAAACCATCAACTCCCTCAACTCCATCTCCTCCCTCACCATCACCTACATCAACTCCATCACCTACATCATCTCCTAGACTGCTGCTGCTGCTGCCACTGCTGCTGCTGCTAATATTTCATCTTCCTCTTCTTCTTTCTTCTTCTTCATTCTTCTTCTTCTTCTTTCTTCTTCTCCTTCTGCAGCAGCTATTAACACTTCTCCCTATGCTACAGATTACGATGCTCCTGATCTCCTCCACCTCCTCCACAACCTACACCACCTCTACCACCTCCACCTCCTAGACCACCTACACCACCACCATCTTCTACACCACCACCATCACCTGCACCAGCTCCACCACCTCCTCCACCTCCACTACCACCATCTCCTCCATCACCCCCTTCAGCAACAGCAGCAATAACAGCAGCAACAGAGGCAATTGTAGTAGCAGCAGCAGGAGCACAGAACACAGCAACAGCATTGGCAGCAGCAGCAGCAACAGAATCAGCAGAAGAGGAATCAGGAACAGCATTGACAACAGCAACAGCAGCAGCAGCAGCAGAGGCAGCAGCAGTGACAGCAACAGCAGCATTGGCAACAGAATCACTAACAGCAGCAGCAGAGCAGCAGCAGCAGCAACACAAGAAACAGCAACAGCAGCACTGGGAACAGCAGCAGCAGCACTAACAGGAGCAGCAGCCACCAGCAGCATCACCTCCATCTCCTCCACCTCCTGCATCTCCTCTACCACCTCCTACACCTCCCTCACTTCCACCACCACTACCACCTCCATCTCCTCCATCTCCTCCATCACCAAAACCATCAACTCCCTCAACTCCATCTCCTCCATCACCATCACCTACATCAACTCCATCACCTACATCATCTCCTGTACTGCTGCTGCCACTGCTGCTGCCTCTGCTGCTGCTGCTAATACTTCATCTTCCTCTTCTTTCTTTTTCATTCTTCTTCTTCGTCTTTCTTCTCCTTCTGCAGCAGCTATTAACACTTCTCCCTATGCTATAGATTATGATGCTCCTGCATCTCCTCCACCAGCTCCACCACCTACTCCACCTCTACCACCTCCTCCACCTCCATTACCTCCACCCCCTAGACCTCCTCCACCACCTGGACCACCTCCACCACCTCCTCCACCTCCTCCACCTCCATCACCTCCTTCACCTCCACGACCTCCATCTCCTCCATCACCCCCATCAGCCACAGCAGTAACAGAAGCAGCAGCAGAGGCAACAGCAGCAGCAGCAGCAGCAGAGGCAGCAGCAGTGACAGCAACAGCAGCATTGGCAACATCAGTAGGAACAGCAGCAGCAGGAGAGGCAGCAACAGGTGCAATGGCAACAGAAACAGCTACAGCAGCAGTAGAGGCAGCAGCAGTGGCAGCAGCAACACAAGAAACAGCAACAGCAGCAATGGGACCACCTCCACCACCACTACCACCTCCATCTCCTCCATCTCCTGCATCACCAAAACCATCAACTCCCTCAACTCCATCTCCTCCCTCACCATCACCTACATCAACTCCATCACCTACATCATCTCCTGTACTACTGCTGCCACTGCTGCTGCCTCTGCTGCTGCTGCTAATACTTCATCTTCCTCTTCTTTCTTTTACATTCTTCTTCTTCTTCTTTCTTCTCCTTCTGCAGCAGCTATTAACACTTCTCCCTATGCTATAGATTATGATACTCCTGCATCTCCTCCAACATCTCCTGCATCACCTCCACAACCTACTCCACCTCTAGCTCCTCCACCTCCTAGAATACCTCCACCACCTCCACCAACTGGACCACCTCCACCACATCCTCCACCTCTACTACCACCATATCCTCCATCACTCCCATCAGCAGCAGCAGTAAGAGCAGCAGCAACAGAGGCAACAGCAGTGGCAGCAGCAGCAGAGGCAACAGCAGTGGCAGCAGCAGGATCACAGAAGACAGCAACAGCATTGGCAACAGCAGCAACAACAGAATCAGCAGCAGAGGAATCAGGAACAGCAGTGGCAACAGCAACAGCAGCAGCAGAGGCAGCAGCAGTGAGAGCAACAGCAGCAGTGGCAACAGAATCAGTGAGAGCAGCAGCAGCAGAGGCAGCAGCAGCAGAGGCAGCAGCAGCAGCAACACAAGAAACAGCAACAGCAGCACTGGGAACAGCAGCAGCAGCACTAACAGTAGCAGCAGCCACCAGCAGCATCACTTCCATCTCCTCCACCTCCTGCATCTCCTCTACCACCTCCTACACCTCCCTCACTTCCACCACCACTACCACCTCCATCTCCTCCATCTCCTCCATCACCAAAACCATCAACTCCCTCAACTCCATCTCCTCCCTCACCATCACCTACATCAACTCCATCACCTACATCATCTCCTGTACTGCTGCTGCTGCCACTGCTGCTGCCTCTGCTGCTGCTAATACTTCATCTTCCTCTTCTTCTTCTTTCTTCTTCTTTATTCTTCTTCTTCTTCTTTTTCTTCTTCTTTCTTCTCCTTCTGCAGCAGCTATTAACACCTCCATCTCCTCCTCCACAACCTACAATCCCTCCACCACCTACTCCCCATCTACCACCTCCACCTTCTAGACCACCTCCACCACCTCCACCTTCTCCACCCCTCCACCACCTCCACCACCCCCTCCACCTCTACTACCTCCATCTCCTCCATCACCACCATCAGCAACAGCAGCAATAACAGCAGCAACAGAGGCAATTGCAGTGGCAGCAGCAGGAGCACAGAACACAGCAACAGCATTGGCAACAGCAGCAACAACAGAATCAGCAGAAGAGGAATCAGGAACAGCAGTGGCAACAGCAACAGCAGCAGCAGCAGCAGAGGCAGCAGCAGTGACAGCAACAGCAGCATTGGCAGCAGAATCACTAACAGCAGCAGCAGAGGCAGCAGCAGCAGCAACACAAGAAACAGTAGCAGCAGCACTGGGAAAAGCAGCAGCAGCACTAACAGGAGCAGCAGCCACCAGCAGCATCACCTCCATCTCCTCCACCTCCTGCATCTCCTCTACTACCTCCACCACCTCCATGTTCTACACCACCTCCACCACCTGCACCACCTCCACCACCTCTTCCACCTCTATTACCACCATCTCCTTCATCACCCCCATTAGCAACAACAGTAACAGCAGCAGCAACAGAGGCAACAGCAGTGGCAGCAGCAGGAGGAGCACAGAACACGGCAACAGCATTGGCAACAGCAGCAACAACAGAATCAGCAGCAGAGGAGTCAGGAACAGCAGTGGCAACAGCAGCAGCAGCAGCAGAGGCAGCAGCAGTGACAGCAACAGCAGCAGCGGCAACAGAATCAGTGAGAGTAGCAGCAGCAGAGGCAGCAGCAGCAGAGGCAGCAGCAGCAGTAACACAAGAAACAGCAACAGCAGCACTGGGAACAGCAGCAGCAGCACTAACAGGAGCAGCAGCCAACAGCAGCATCACCTCCATCTCTTCCACCTCCTGCATCTCCTCTACCACCTCCCCCACTTCCATCACTTCCACCACCACTACCACCTCCATCTCCTCCATCTTCTCCATCTCCAAAACCACCAACTCCCTCAACTCCATCTCCTCCCTCACCATCACCTACATCAACTCCATCACCTACATCATCTCCTAGACTGCTGTTGCTGCTACTGCCACTGCTGCTGCCTCTGCTGCTGCTGCTAATACTTCATCTTCCTCTTCTTCTTCTTTCTTCTTCTTCATTCTTCTTCTTCTTTCTTCTCCTTCTCCAGCAGCCATTAACACTTCTCCCTATGCTACCGATTTTGATGCTCCTGCATCTCCTCCAACACCTCCACCACCCACTCCACCTCTACCACCTCCACCACCTGGACCACCTCCACCACCTGAACCACCTCCTCAACCTCCATCACCTCCTTCACCTCCACTACCTCCATCTCCTCCATCACCCCCATCAGCCACAGCAATAACAGAAGCAGCAGCAGAGGTAACAGCAGCAGCAGCAGCAGAGGCAGCAGCAGTGACAGCAACAGCAGCAATGGCAACAGAAACAGTTACATCAGCAGCAGAGGCAGCAGCAGCAGCAACACAAGAAACAGCAACAGCAGCACTGGGAACAGCAGCACCAGCACTAACAGTAGCAGAAGCCACCAGCAGCATCACCTCCATCTCCTCCACCTCCTGCATCTCCTGTACCACCTCCAGTACCACCTCCACCAATTCCATCACTTCACCACCACTACCACCTCCATCTCCTCCATCTCCAAAACCATCAACTCCCTCAACTCCATCTCCTCCCTCACCATCACCTACACCAACTCCATCACCTACATCATCTGCTAGACTGCTGCTGCTGCCACTGCTGCTGCCTCTGCTGCTGCTGCTAATTCTTCATCTTCCTCTTCTTCTTCTTCTTCTTTCTTCTTCTTCTTCTTCTTTCTTCTCCTTCTGCAGCAGCTATTAATACTTCTCCCTATGCTATAGATTATGATGCTCCTGCATCTCCTTTAACATCTCCATCTCCTCCTCCACAACCTACAATCCCTCCACAACCTACAATCCCTCCACCACCTATTCCCCCTCTACCACCTCCACCTTCTAGACCACCTCCACCACCTCCACCTTCTCCACCCCCTCCACCACCTCCACCACCCCCTCCACCTCTACTACCTCCATCTCCTCCATCACCCCCATCGCAACAGCAGCAATAACAGCAGCAACAGAGGCAATTGCAGTAGCAGCAGCAGGAACACAGAACACAGCAACAGCATTGGCAGCAGCAGCAGCAACAGAATCAGCAGCAGTGACAGCAACAGCAGCATTGGCAACAGGATCACTAACAGCAGCAGCAGAGGCAGCAGCAGCAGCAACACAAGAAACAGCAGCAGCAGCACTGGGAACAGCAGCAGCAGCACTAACAGGAGCAGCAGCCACCAGCAGCATCACCTCCATCTCCTCCACCTCCTGCATCTCCTCTACCACCTCCACCACCTCCATCTTCTACACCACCTCCACCACCTGCACCACCTCCACCACCTCTTCCACCTCACCTACCACCATCTCCTCCATCACCCCCATTAGCAACAACAGTAACAGCAGCAGCGACAGAGGCAACAGCAGTGGCAGCAGCAGGAGGAGCACAGAACACAGCAACAGCATTGGCAACAGCAGCAACAACAGAATCAGCAGCAGAGGAATCAGGAACAGCAGTGGCAACAGCAGCAGCAGCAGCAGCAGAGGCAGTAGCAGTGACAGCAACAGCAGCAATGGCAACAGAAACAGCTACAGAAGCCGCAGAGGCAGCAGCAGAGGCAGCAGCAGCAGCAACACAAGAAACAGCAACAGCAGCACTGGGAACAGCAGCAGCAGCACTAACAGTAGCAGCAGCCACCAGCAGCATCACCTTCATCTCCTCCTCCTCCTGCATCTCCTCTACCACCTCCACCACCTCCCTCACTTCCACCACCACTACCACCTCCATCTCCTCCATCTCCTCCACCACCAAAACCACCAACTCCCTCAACTCCATCTCCTCCCTCACCATCACCTACATCAACTCCATCACCTACATCATCTCCTGTACTGCTGCTGCTGCTGCCACTGCTGCTGCCTCTGCTGCTGCTGCTAATACTTCATCTTCCTTTTCTTCTTTCTTCTTCATTCTTCTTCTTCTTCTTTCTTCTCCTTCTGCAGCAGCCATTAACACTTCTCCCTATGCTATAGATTATGATACACCTGCATCTCCTCCAACATCTCCTGCATCACCTCCACGACATACTCCACCTCTAGCTCCTCCACCTCCTAGAATACCTCCACCACCTCCACCAACTGGACCACCTCCACCACATCCTCCACCTCTACGACCACCATATCCTCCATCACCCCCATCAGCAGCAGCAGTAAGAGCAGCAGCAGCAGAGGCAACAACAGTGGCAGCAGCAGCAGAGGCAACAGCAGTGGCAGCAGCAGCATCACAGAAGACAGCAACAGCATTGGCAACAGCAGCAACAACAGAATCAGCAGCAGAGGGATCAGGAACAGCAGTGGCAACAGCAACAGCAGCAGCAGCAGAGACAGCAGCAGCACAGGCAGCAGCAGTGACAGCAACAGCAGCAGTGGCAACATCAGTAGGAACAGCAACAGCAGCAGAGGCAGCAGCAGTGACAGCAACAGCAGTAGTGGCAATAGAATCAGTGAGAGCAGCAGCAGCAGAGGCAGCAGCAGCAGCAACACAAGAAACAGCAACAGCAGCACTGGGAACAGCAGCAGCAGCACTAACAGTAGCAGCAGCCACCAGCAGCATCACCTCCATCTCCTCCACCTCCTGCATCTCCTCTACCACCTCCACCACCTCCATCATTTCCACCGCCTCCACCACCTCCAGCTCCTCCATCACTAAAACCATCAACTCCCTCAACTCCATCTCCTCCCTCACCATCACTTACATCAACTCCATCACCTACATCATCTCCTGTACTGCTGCTGCTGCTGCTGCCTCTGCTGCTGCTGCTAATACTTCTTCTTCTTTCTTCTTCTTCATTCTTCTTCTTCTTCTTTTTTCTCCTTCTGCAGCAGCTATTAACACTTCTCCCTATGCTACAGATTACGATGCTCCTGCATCTCCTGCATCTCCTCCACCACCTCCACATCCTACTCCACCTCTAGCTCCTCCACCTCCTAGACCACCTCCACCACCTCCACCTTTTCCACCACCTGCACCACCTCTACTACCTCTATATCCTCCATCACCCCCATCAGTAACAGCAGTGGAAGCAGCAGGAGCAGAGAACACAGCAACAGCATTGGCAACAGCAGCAACAACAGAATCAGCACCAGAGGAATCAGTAACAGCACTGGCAACAACAACAGCAGCAGCAGAGGCAGCAGCAGCAACAGCAGCATTGGCAACATCAGTAGGAACAGCAACAGCAGCAGAGGCAGCAGCAGTGACAGCAACAGCAGCATTGGCAACATCAGTAGGAACAGCAGCAGCAGAGGCAGCAGCAGCAGCAACACAAGAAACAGCAACAGCAGCACTGGGAACAGCAGCAGCAGCACTAACAGTAGCAGCAGCCACCAGCAGCATCACCTCCATCTCTTCCACCTCCTGCATCTCCTCCACCACCTCCATCACTTCCACCACCACTACCACCTCCATCTCCTCCATCTCCAAAACCATCAACTCCCTCAACTCCATCTCCTCCCTCACCATCACCTACACCAACTCCATCACCTACATCATCTCCTATACTGCTTCTGCTGCTGCTGCCACTGCTGCTGCCTCTGCTGCTGCTGCTAATACTTCGTCTGCCTCTTCTTCTTCTTTATTATTCTTCTTTCTACTTCTTTCTTCTTCTCCTTCTGCAGCAGCTATTAACACTTCTCCCTATGCTACAGATTACGATGCTCCTGCATCTCCTGCATCACCTCCACCACCTCCACAACCTACTCCACCTCTAGCTCCTCCAACTCCTAGACCACCTCCACCACCTCCACCTTTTCCACCACCTGCACCACCTCGACTACCTCTATATCCTCCACCACCCCCATCAGCAACAGCAGTAGAAGCAGCAAGAGCAGAGAACACAGCAACAGCATTGGCAACAGCAGCAACAACAGAATCAGCAGCAGAGGAATCAGTAACAGCAGTGGCAACAGCAGCAGCAGCAGCAGAGGCAGCAGCAGTGACAGCAACAGCAGCAGTGGCAACAGAATCAGTAACAGCAACAGCAGCACAGGCAGCAGCAGCAGCAACACAAGAAAAAGCAACAGCAGCACTGGGAACAGCAGCACCAGCACTAACAGTAGCAGCAGCCACCAGCAGCATCACCTCCACCACCTTCACCACCTCTAGTACCACCATCTCCTCCATCACCCCCATCAGCAACCGCAGTAGCAGCAGCAGCAGCAGAGGCAACAGCAGTGGCAGCAGCAGGATCACAGAACACAGCAACAGCATTGACAACAGCAGCAACAACAGAATCAGCAGCAGGGGAACCAGGAACAGCAGTGGCAACAGCAGCAGCAGCAGCAGCAGAGGCAGCAGCAGTGACAGCAACAGCAGCACTGGCAACATCAGTAGGAACAGCAGCAGCAGCAGAGGCAGCAGCAGTGACAGCAACATCAGCACTGGCAACATCAGTAGGAACAGCAGCAGCAGCAGAGGCAACAGCAGTAGCTGCAGCAGGAACTGAAGACGCAGCAACAGCATTGGCCTCAGCAGTAACAGCAGCAGCAACACATCCTACACATCCTCTATCCCCTCCAACCCCTCCAGCCCCTCCAGCCCCTCCCTCACCTCCAGCCCCTCACAGCAGTCCCAGGTGGGCAGCACTCACATTGCTCCTTGGGCTGACTGCTGCCTGGTTGGAGACCCCAGCCCCGTGCTGGCAATACCTCAGGACAGGCTGAAGACACAGAGGCTTCCTCTAGCTCCTGGGCTGGCTGCTCCCTGAGGCACCACTCAGCTGCTCTCCCCTCTGTTTGCTGCAGGTCTCCTGGCAACAGCCAGCCCTGGCCCTGCCCAGCAGACCCCAGGCCCTTTGTGACATCCCCAGCCTGCCCCTGGGGGTGCAGGAGCAAAGGCTGCTGGGCAATGCTGTAGCTGCCAAGGAGCTTCCAGCTGGAAATGAGCTGTGGACAGCCTGGAGATGGCTCTGGAGCTGAGCAGCAGCAGCTCTGCAGGGCAGCAGGGCCCTGGCTCCAAACCTGCCCCTCAGCTCTGCAGCCCAGCACAGCCCTGGCTCCAAGCCTGCCCCTCAGCTCTGCAGGGCAGCAGGGCCCTGGCTCCAAACCTGCCCCTCAGCTCTGCAGCCCAGCACAGCCCTGGCTCCAAGCCTGCCCCTCAGCTCTGCAGGGCAGCAGGGCCCTGGCTCCAAGCCTGCCCCTCAGCTCTGCCCAGCACAGCCCTGGCTCCAGCCCAGCTCTGCAGCACAGCCCTGGCTCCAAGCCTGCCCCTCAGCTCTGCAGGGCAGCAGGGCCCTGGCTCCAAGCCTGCCCCTCAGCTCTGCAGGGCAGCACAGCCCTGGCTCCAAGCCTGCCCCTCAGCTCTGCAGCCCAGCACAGCCCTGGCTCCAAGCCTGCCCCTCAGCTCTGCAGCCCAGCACAGCCCTGGCTCCAAGCCTGCCCCTCAGCTCTGCAGGGCAGCAGGGCCCTGGCTCCAAGCCTGCCCCTCAGCTCTGCAGGGCAGCACAGCCCTGGCTCCAAGCCTGCCCCTCAGCTCTGCAGCCCAGCACAGCCCTGGCTCCAAGCCTGCCCCTCAGCTCTGCAGCCCAGCAGTAGCAGCAGCTCCTCACTGGCTCACAGGAGATTCCTGCCCCCAGGCTGCTCACCACAGCTCCGTCCAGGCCTTCCAGGCTGGCCAGGCAGCCTCCCTGCACCTGGCTTTGCTCTCCCTCAAGCCCTGGGTGTCACCTCCCCTGCTCCTAGACACAAGGTTCCCCATGCCCCTCCTGGGGCTATTGCAGCTCCAACTGCTGGGGGTGGGGAGGAGGCTGCACTGCTGCTGCTGTTGCTCTTCTGCACACCTTGGGCTAGGCTTGGGCAGAAGCCAGGCTGAGCCCCTGGCAGGCAGTGCAGGGCAGGCACTGGAGGGGTGCAGAATCCATGCTGCTGGGTGAGGGCACTGCCCAGGACTGCCCCTGGAGGACTTGGGACTCAGGTCGGCCAGCACAGAGAGCTGCAGAGCTGGGAGCTGGGAGGGAAGGAGGAGACAGCTGAGAGCACAGCCACAGCAGGCTCTGCTTAGGTGCCTCTCACTGAGCTCCAGACTGCAGCTTGCAGGTGAAGAAAGGCACAGCTCTGGAAATGGAGGTGTTCCAAAGGTGTGTGGCCATGGCACTCTGGGACAGGGACCCTGCTGCTGCCCTTGCAGGAGCCTCACATTTGGGGTTTGCTGTCAGGGCTGTGAGTGAGAAAGCAGAGCAGCCAGAGGGGAGCTGCCACCGCTGCCCACATTGCAATGCAGGGAAGCCTCCCAGGCAGCTGAGCAAATCAATTCTGCCTTCTCTTCAGCTCTTGCAGCAGAATGGAAGGTGGGAGCTCAAGAGAGGCCATTTGACAAGAAGCAAAGTGGTAGCTGCAGCCACAGCAGCAAGCCAGGACCCAGAGACATCAGTCTGTGTCTGCTGAGAGCTGCTAGAGCATGGGTGGGGAGACACTGCCCAGGAGGCTCTGGATGCCCCCTCCAGGGAGGCATTCAAGGCCAGGTTGGACAAGGCTTGGGCTCGTGGGAGGTGTCCCTGCCCTTGGCAGGAGGTTGGAAGTGGATGGCTGTGGCAGCTCAGGCTGGCTGCCTCCTGTCCCTGCCACAGGAGTTACAGCTCTGGTGTCCTGAGTCTCAGCCCAGTCAGGTGTGCACAGGGAACAGCCTGTTTCATACCCATAATATCCTGCACCCTGTGAACCCCTCTGCAAAGTCCTTCTCTGCCTCTTCCTTCCCTCTCTGCTCCCATGGGAGATGCTCCTAGTGGGGAACGCTGGGGAGGATCTCAAGGCCTCTCAGGTCTGCCTGGGCCTAATGCCAGGAGCAGAAGGGGTTGGGGCAGGCTCAGCCCTGGCCAGCCTGAGACCAGCCTAGCACTGGGGGGAACAAAGAGCCCTGGGGAGGTTGGGTAGAGCCTCAGGTGGGGAGAAGGGAAGTGCTGGGGACCTTTGGGTGTGCTGGAAGGGACTCTGTAGGCCTTGGGGTATCTTTGCCACTATGCTTTGGAGCTCCTGCACATCACTTGCTGCTTTTCCATTTCACCTTCCCATCACTCTGCAACCCATTGTGTGATGAGAGTCATCCTGTGCTCCCTTTGAGGGGCAAGAGAGGATGGAGTGGAATGGAATGGAATGGAATGGAATGGAATGGAATGGAATGGAATGGCATGGCATGGCATGGCATGGAATGGAATACAATACAATACAATACAATTAACCATGTTGGAAAAGACCTTTGAGATCACTGAGTCCAACCTATCACCCAGCACCATCTCATCAACTCAACCATGGCACCAAGGGCCTCAGCCAGGCTCTTCCTAAACACTTCCAGGGATGGGGACTCCACCACCTCCCTGGGCAGCACATCCCAGAGGCCAACCTCTCTTGCTGGGAAGAATTTCTTCCTAGCATCAGCCTAAACCTCCCCTGGCACAGCTTGCGACTGTGTCCTCTTGTTCTGCTGCTGGCTGCCTGGGAGAGACCAACCCCCAGCTGGCTACAACCTCCCTGCAGGGAGTTGCAGAGAGCAAGAAGGTCTCCCCTGAGCCTCCTCTTCTCCAGGCTAACACCTCCTGACAACTAACCCATGGCTCCAAGTGCCACATCCAATCCCCTCTTGAACACCTCCAGGGATGGGGACTCCACCACCTCCCTGGGCAGCACATCCCAGTGGCTAACAACTCTCTCTGGGAAGAACTTTCTCCTCACCTCCAGCCTAAACCTCCCCTGGCACAGCTTGAGACTGTGTCCTCTTGTTCTGCTGCTGGCTGCCTGGCAGAAGAGACCAACCCCCACCTGGCTACAACCTCCCTGCAGGGAGTTGCAGAGAGCAAGAAGGTCTCCCCTGAGCCTCCTCTTCTCCAGGCTAAGCAACCCCAGCTCCCTCAGCCTCTCCTCACAGGGCTGTGCTCCAGACCCCTCCCCAGCCTCCTTGCCCTTCTCTGGACACCTTCAAGCCTCTCAATGTCCTTCTTGACCTGAGGATCTGTCCAGCCTCAAACCAGGAGAATGACCTTGAAGGTCCCTCCCACCCCACCCCACTCCAGGATCCTGTGGTTCTGTGGTGGTGTCTTGCCAGCCCTTCCAGCTCTGCCAGCAGCAGCACTGCCAGCAGCTCCTCCCTCTTTCCCTGCAGCCACCCTGAGGGCAGGGATCCAGCTGGCTGTGCTGGGGCAGCCTGGGGCAGACACCCCTCCAAAGCACAACAACTACAGACTTCTCCCTTGCCTCTTTCACACCTCTCAGCCTGCACCCCTGGCAGACACTCTGTGCACTCCTTCTGAGGAGAGCTCTTCACTTTGCTGCTCCTCAGCTGGAATTTCACCCAGAGTGAAATTGCAGCAGCTTCAGTGGCCTGCAGGCAGCTGAGCCAGGCTCAGCAGCTGGCTCTGCACTCCTCAGCCCCACACTGCACTCAGCTCCCAGCTGCTGTGCCCTGCAACATCTGCCCTGGGGATCTGGGACCGTTTGAAGGGGAACTTTAGCCTAGGTCCTGACTGCAGAGACTGAAAGGCTGGGCCTGCAGGAAGGCTGGGGAGGGACTGCTCAGGATCTCAGGCAGTGCTAGGACTAGGGGGAATGGAATGAAGCTGGAGGTGGGGAGATTGAGGCTGGAGGGGAGGAGGAAGTTCTTCCCCAGGAGAGTGGTGAAGCCCTGGAATGGGTTGTGCAGGGAGGTGGCTGGGGCCCTGTCCCTGGAGGTGTTTAAGGCCAGGCTGGCTGAGGCTCTGGGCAGGCTGATCTAGTGTGGGGTGTCCCTGCCCATGGCAGGGGGGTTGGAACTGGATGCTCCTTGTGGTCCCTTCCAACCCTGACTGATTCTATGACTCTAAAGTGAAATCAATTGCCATGGCACACCAGAGGAAAGCAATGCTAAGGTCTACAGAACCCATTGGCCTGCTAATGGGATGTGGAGAAGAGGCATAGAGAGTTACCCCTCTTCTGTTGCTTCTGCTTGCAACTTCTCTTTCTCTCCCCCTCTGCTCCACTCTGCTGAGACCCCACAGGTTGCCCAGGGAGGTGGTGGCAGCCTCCTGCCTGGAGGTGTTTGCAGCCAGGCTGGATGTGGCTGTGAGCAACCTGCTGCAGTGTGAGGTGTCCCTGGGCAACCTGTGCCAGGCTCTCACCACCCTCCTGGGCAACAACTTCTTCCTCACAGCCAATCTCAATCTGCCCCTTCCTAGTTCTGCTCCATCCCCCCCAGTCCTATCCCTCCCTGACACCCTCAAAAGTCCCTCCCCAGCTTGCTTGGAGCCCCCTGCAGATCCTGCAAGGCCACAATGAGGTCTCCTGGGAGCCTTCTCCTCTCCAGCCTGCACAACCCCAACTCCCTCAGGCTGTCCTCACAGCAGAGCAGCTCCAGCCCTCTGCTCCTCCTCCTGGCCCTGCTCTGGACACCTTCCAGCCCCTCCAGAGCCTTCCTGGCACAGAGGCTCCAGAGTTGGCCCCAGAGCTGCAGCTGTGGTCTCAGCAGAGTGGAGCAGAGGGCAGAATCCCCTCCCTGGCCCTGCTGGCTGTGGCTCTCTTGCTGCAGCCCAGGCTCTGCTTGGCTCTCTGGGCTGCAGGGGCTCCCTGGTGCACATCACACAATGAATTCTACCCTTCCTGGTCTGCACTCTTCCTAAAGGGAGGATGCTGCTGCTGTGGCTCTCTGGGCAGGTGATCCATGGCAAAGCAGCACTTCCAAAGGCATGTCATGAGCTGTGGGAATCCTCAACATGCAGTGCAGACTGCTTGCCTTGTGTGTGAGCCCTCACAGCAGGGAAGCTCCAGCTCCTAGCCTTTGTCACCAGGTCCCTAGGAACAGGCTGCTGGCACTTGGCATCCCTTGAGGTCAGAAGAGAGCCAGGGAGGCAGTCCCTGGATTTCATGGCTGTGTGCTCCAGCACTGGCCCCAGAGCTCCAGCTGTGGTCTCAGCAGCGTGGAGCAGAGGGGCAGAATCCTGAACCTCTTGGGGTGGTACAGATGAAACAAACCACCCCCAGGATCCCCAGCTTCACAGGGTTCAACTCTGCAAGCACAGGATTTACTCTGAGGAGCAGCTCACTTTTCCCTAGCTTTCTCCAGCTCATCTCAGCAGCCACGGGGACATCACCCAGCCCTGCCTGGGAAAATCAAATGAAGGCATTTGAGTTGCAGCTGCTGATGCTTGCAGTACAGAAATAGACTGCTGCTAGTCAGCAGGGTGAAAGGAAAGGGAAGGCTCAGCAAGAATGAGCTGGTGTGGCAGTGATCTCTGTGGAGGCAGCAGACTCCCATTGCCATAAAGGAAAGAGGAAAATCCTGTGCCCCACCGCTGTGCAGGGCAAAGACTCACTTCTGAATGCCCTCCTCTGAGCTTTCTGCTCCCTCATCCCCTGCCTGCCTCCTCTCCTGTGCTGTCTGTGGCAGTTAAAGAGCAGTGATGTGCAGCCAGACACTCAGGGCCTGTGCAGTGTGTGTAGTTGTCTGCCCAGCAGTGGGTTTAGCAAGTGTGAGTGCAGCAGAGGGAAGGGGAGGAGATGCTCTTCAACAGCTCTGCCTACTGCCAGCTGTGCTCTGCAAAGGTATTCCTGCAGTGGCTTGGGAGATACCTTCAAGATCATCCAGTCCCAGACCCCTGCCATGGGCAGGGACACCTCCCACCAGCCCAGGCTGCTCAGGGCCTCATCCAGCCTGGCCTTGAACAGCTCCAGGCAGGAGGCAGCCACAGCCTCCCTGGGCAGCCTGTGCCAGAGTCTCCCCAGCCTCACTGCAAAGAATTCCTTCCTCCTCTCCAGTCTCAGTCTCCCCTCTCCCAGCTCAAAGCCATTGTCCCTTGTCCTGGCACTCCCAGCCCTTGTCACAAGTCCCTCCCCAGCTGAGGGAGCTGGGGGTGTTCAGCCTGGAGAAGAGAAGGCTCCAGGGAGAGCTAAGAGCTGCATTTCAATACCTGAAGGGCCACAAGCAGGCTGCAGAGGGACTGTTCCCAAAGGCCTGCAGGGACAGCCCCAGGGGCAATGGTTTGAAATGAGAGCAGAGCAGATTGAGATTGGATGTGAGGAACAAGTTCTGCACCAGGAGGCTGCTGGAACACTGCAGCAGGCTGCCCAGGGAGGTGCTTGAGCTGGATTCTCTGCTCCTGCTCTGGCAGGGGCTTGGACTGGCAGATCTCCAGAGACCCTTTCACCCCCTCACCTCCTGTGAGCTGTGATCCCCCTCCTCTTTATTCCAGTCACAATTTCTCTGCCTTGCTACTCTTAATGAAGACTTTGAAATGACAGAATGCTGCAAATGGATCTCTGTGGGAAGCAGCAGAAACACAACCACTAAAAAACCACCCAGAAAACACCACCCAGGGAAGCCTTAGGGCTGGAGGCCTGCCAGGCACTTTTAAATCCACTTTTGCTCTTCCTGCCAGGGCTGGAGCACAGCCCAGAGCAGGCAGAGGTGAGGGCAGCAGCCCCACGGGGCTCAAGCAATCAACCTGACAAGCTGACCAGCAGAGCCTGGGCTGCTCTGTCAGCTCTGCACCTTGCTCAGCACTGCTGTGCTGCTTTCTGCCCACATTTGTGCTGCCTGACTCCCAGGGGGAGCACAGAGTAAACTCCTGGGGGCAGTTTCAGGCTATCAGGCTCATCATTGCACGGACTCTTTAACATCTCCATTGATGATCTGGAGGAGGGCATTGAGTCACTCATCAGCAAATGTGCAGCTGACAGCAAGCTGGGGGCAGGAGTTGATCTGCTGGAGGGTTGGAGAGGCTCTGCAGAGGGACCTTGCTAGGCTGGACAGATGGGCAGAGGCCAACAGGATGGCATTCAACAAGTCCAAGTGCCAGGGGCTGCACTTTGGCCACAACAACCCCAAGCAGAGCTACAGGTTGGGGACAGAGTGGCTGAGAGCAGCCAGGCAGAGAGGGACCTGGGGGTGCTGGTTGATAGCTGTCTAAACAGGAGCCAGCAATGTGCCCAGGGGGCCAAGAAGGCCAAGGGTATCCTGGCCTGCATCAGGAAGAGTGTGGCCAGCAGGAGCAGGGAAGTCCTTGTGCCCTGTGCTCAGCACTGCTTAGGCCATCCCTTGAGTCCTGTGTCCAGTTCTGGGCTCCTCAGCTCAAGAAGGACATTGAGAGACTTGAAGGTGTCCAGAGAAGGGCAAGGAGGCTGGGGAGGGGTCTGGGGCACAGCCCTGTGAGGAGAGGCTGAGGGAGCTGGGGTTGCTTAGCCTGGAGAAGAGGAGGCTCAGGGGAGACCTTCTTGCTCTCTGCAACTCCCTGCAGGGAGGTTGTAGCCAGGTGGGGGTTGGTCTCTTCTGCCAGGCAGCCAGCAGCAGAACAAGAGGACACAGTCGCAAGCTGTGCCAGGGGAAATTTAGGCTGATGCTAGGAAGAAATTCTTCCCAGCAAGAGAGATTGGCCACTGGGATGTGCTGCCCAGGGAGGTGGTGGAGTCCCCATGCCTGGAGGTGTTTAGGAAGAGCCTGGCTGAGGCCCTTGGTGCCATGGTTGAGTTGATCAGATGGTGCTGGGGGAGAGGTTGGACTGGATGATCTAAAAGGCCTTTTCCAGCCTGGTTAATTCTGTACTCTGTGGTCAGTGGCAGGGTTGCTTTTGGGGTCCCTGTGCAGATTCTTGGTGGTGTTGCTGCTCCTCCCTGCTGCTGCTCTGAGCCTCTGTCCTTCTGGGGTCAGATCTCAGGGGCTCTGTGTCTCTATGCTCTGTTCCTTTGTGCCCCACCTCAGGCTATCCTTAAGCAGTGCTGGGGGGATAGAATCTCCAGCTTGCTGTGCTTCTGTTCTCTTACTCTGCTCTCTGAAGAGACCTCTCATCCCCTGAGGAGCTCAAGTGCTGCCCAGATGTCCTTCTCTACCTGAAGGTGATGGAGAGAGGCTGCTCCTTCTTTTGAGATTTGTCTGCTCTTTTCCATTTCATCTTTGGATTCCCCAGCAGGGTTTGGATGTTCATCACAAGGGCAGGAGGAGGCTTCTGACTAGAGCCCCAGCTCAAGAGCAGCAGCTGTGGGCAAGCTGCAAGCAGAGCAGGGCTGGAGCTGGCACAGCACAGGGCAGGTGGTGTGGGTTCAGTTCAGCCCTGGTGGCAGCTGCTGTGGGCAGGACTCTGAAATGAAGGACATGCTGCAGAGGCAGATCCTCACTCTGATTGTGATTAGTGCTCAGGAGGTGGATCATGAGCTAGGTCCTTTGTGTGGGAAGAACTGTTGGACATTTGAGGTGATGGAGTGTGCCCAGGAAGAACAAAGAAGCTGCTGAAGGGCCTTGAACACAAGGCTGTGAGGATGGCTGAGGGAGCTGGGGGTCAGTCTGGAGGAGAGGAGGCTGAGAGGAGACCTCATTGCTCTCTGCAGCTCCCTGAGAGGAGCTTGGAGCCAGCTGGGGTTGGGCTCCTCTCACACGAACCAAGTGCCAGGAGAAGAGAAACAGCCTCAGGCTGTGCCAGGGGAGGTTCAGATTGGATGTTAGGAACAATCTCTCCCCAGCAAGGGCTCTCAGGCACTGTCCCAGGCTGCCCAGGGAGGTGCTGCAGTCCCCAGCCCTGGAGGGGTTTCAGAGCTGCATGGATGTGGTGCTGAGGGCTGTGGGGTAGTGGCAGTGGTTCAGCAGCAGGGCTGGGGCTGTGAGCTCTGGGGAGAGGTTGGACTTGGTGATCTCAGAGGTGTCTCCCAACCTCCCTGGCAACCAGTACCAGAACAAGAGGACACAGTCTCAGGCTGTGCCAGGGGAGGTTTAGGCTGGATGTGAGGAAGAAGTCCTACAGAGAGAGAGTGATTGCCCATTGGGATGTGCTGCCTGGGGAGGTGGTGGAGTCACCATCCCTGGAGGTGTTCAGGAGGAGACTGGATGGGGTGCTTGGTGCCATGGGTTAGTTGATGAGGTTGGATGATAAGTTGGACTGGATGATCTTGAAGGTTTCTTCCAACCTGGTTTCTGTTCTGTTCTGTTCTATGAAGGTATGAAATGAAATGGCTGAGCTAATGAATGCTCCTTTGTGCCATTCACAGGCAAGTGGAAAGCAACATCAGCTCTTGCATTGAAGCCCTTTGGCTCTGGAGCTGGGCTTGCTGGGTCCTTGTAGTCATTCCTAGGACCTTGGCCCAGTTTCCCTCTTTTCCCTCTCCACCTGCTCCTTTGGCAGCTGCCTGAATAGCTGCAGAACAAAGACAGCCCTGGAGATCAGCTCAACTTTTATCAATGAAGCAGCCAAGCTGCAGTCCCTTAGGTGATTAAATAATCCATGTGCTGCCTGCATCCCTGATGCTGTGAGCTCTGAGCCCCCACTGCCAGAGCCTGCTCTCTTCTTTTGGAACTGGGTCACAAAGCTCTCTCAGGGAATTTTTAATGAGCCAGGCAGCCTCTCAGCTCTGGGTTAGTGGTTCAGACATGAATCAGGGGAGTAGGGAGCAGACTTTGTTGCTGCAGATGAAGAACTGAGAGCAACCTCCCATGCCAGACACCCACACAGCCCTGGGCACACAGAAACCCAGGGGGGAAAGGAGGAAAAAGGGCCTGGAGTATGAGAAGTGCTCAACCTCCTCTCTCAACTCCTGCCCTCAGCCAGGCCCTAGCTTGGACATTGCCCTCTTGAGTCCTGAGCTTCATTCAAAACTCTCTGCACTGCCTCCAGTTGTAATCAACCACAGAGCTGTCAGGGCTGGAAGGGAGCTCAAGGCTCAGCCAGTCCCAACCCCCTGCCATGGCCAGGGACACCTCACACCACAGCAGGTTGCTCACAGCCACCTCCAGCCTGGCTGCAAACACCTCCAGGCAGGAGGCTTCCACCACCTCCCTGGGCAGCCTGTGCCAGGCTCTCACCACCCTCCTGGGGAACAACTTCTTCCTCACATCCAATCTCAATCTCCCCACTTCTAGTTCTGCTCCATCCCCCCCAGTCCTGTCACTCTCTGACACCCTCAGAAGTCTTTACAGTGAATGAGGGAAGGACTGGAAAGCAATGAAAGCTCAGAATGGGATGAGTGGAAATGGAGGAAAAGCAAAGACAAGGAAGCAGAAAAGGGCAGGAACTTGGTCTGTGTGTTCTGTGCCATGGGGACTACATCTCCTGCTTGCATGGCCAGCAGCAGGCAGTGTGAGACTGCAGCACAGAAGGCCAAGGGCAGCCTGGGCTGCATCCAAAGCAGTGTGGCCACAGATGGAGAGAGGATCCTGCCCCTCTGCTCTGCTCTGGGGAGACCTCACCTGCAGGGCTGGGGCCAGATCTGGGGCCCTAAATATAGAGAGGACTTGGAGCTGATGGAGCAGGGCCAGAGGAGGCTTCAGAAATGATCATGGGTCTGGAGCAGCTCTGCTATGGGGACAGGCTGAGGGAGCTGGGGGTGTTCAGCCTGGAGAAGAGAAGGCTCCAGGGAGAGCTAAGAGCTGCATTTCAATACCTGAAGGGCCACAAGCAGGCTGCAGAGGGACTGTTCCCAAAGGCCTGCAGGAACAGCCCCAGGGGCAATGGTTTGAAATGAGAGCAGAGCAGATTGAGATTGGATGTGAGGAACAAGTTCTGCACCAGGAGGCTGCTGGAACACTGCAGCAGGCTGCCCAGGGAGGTGGTTGAGGCTCCATCCCTGGGGATGTTCAAGGTGAGGCTGGACAGGGCCCTGGGCAACCTGATCCAGTGGAGGACGTCCCTGCTGAGTGCAGGGGTTGGACTGGATGAGCTTTGGAGCTCCCTTCCAGCCCAGCCCATTCTCTGCTTCTCCAGGATGTGTAGAATCATAGAATAGAATCATAGAATCAATAAGGCTGGAAAAGACCTCAGAGATCATCAAGTCCAAGCTGTCACCCAACACCTCCTGACAACTAACCATGGCTCCAAGTCCCACATCCAATCCCCTCTTGAACACCTCCAGGGATGGGGACTCCACCACCTCCCTGGGCAGCACATTCCAATGGCTAACAACTCTCTCTGGGAAGAACTTTCTCCTCACCTCCAGCCTGAACCTCCCCTGGCACAACTTGAGACTGTGTCCTCTTGTTCTGCTGCTGGCTGCCTGGCAGAAGAGACCAACCCCCACCTGGCTACAACCTCCCTGCAGGGAGTTGCAGAGAGCAAGAAGGTCTCCCCTGAGCCTCCTCTTCTCCAGGCTAAGCAACCCCAGCTCCCTCAGCCTCTCCTCACAGGGCTGTGCTCCAGACCCCTCCCCAGCCTCCTTGCCCTTCTCTGCACACCTTCAAGCCTCTCAATGTCCTTCTTGAGCTGAGGAGCCCAGAACTGGACACAGGACTCCAGGTGTGGCCTGAGCAGTGCTGAGCACAGGGCAGGATGTGAAGATCTTCCTGTGCCATAGGCTGTAGGACCTGGCACTCCTGTGCAATCCCTTAGAGGATCCAAGAGCTGTGTGGTTGGAATTTGAGTTTTCCACCTCCTGTTTGCAGGAAAGCAGCTGAGCTTCACAGCTTGGAGGCTCAGTTGTCTCCTGGCTTCATGGCTGTGCTCATGAAGGGCAGGCTCCTCTCCATGCATTCTTGTGGCAACACTACCCTTGAGCTTTGGTGGCCCTTCCATGGCTACCTCATCTTGGTACCTCCTGGCCATGAGTGGTGAAAGCAGCCAAGCAGTGGTTTGGTTGATGCCAGCACTCACACACTGTCAGCTTTGTGCAGCTGAACAGCAGGAGTGGCAGTTAGGTACTGAGGGAGGAGAGCTCTGCCCAAGCTTTTGGGGTGAGACAGCTCAAAATAGACACGAGGAGCTTAAAATCCCTTCTGGGACCTCCCCACTTCAGGCCCTGCTGCATTGAGATCTCTCTGGCTGGGAATGAGAATTCTTTGTCTTTACAGACTCACAGATTGCATCAGCTTGGAAGGGACCCTCAGAGGTCATCCTCTCCAACCCCCCTGCAGGGACACCTCCAGCTGGCTCAGGCCAGGCTCCAGGGCTGGAGCACCTCTCCTGTGGGCACAGGCTGGGAGAGCTGGGGCTGTTCAGCCTGGAGAAGAGAAGGCTCCAGGCAGAGCTCAGAGCTGCATTTCAATATCTGCAGGGCAGCTGCAGGCAGCTGGGGAGGGACTGTTCAGAAGGGGCTGTGGGGATAGGAGGAGAGGCAATGGTTTGGAACTGGAGCAGGGCAGAGTTAGGTTGGACATCAGGAGGGAGTTCTGCACAGGGAGGCTGGGGAGACACTGGCACAGGCTGCCCAGGGAGGTGGTGGAGGCTGCATCCCTGGGGACATTCAAGGTCACACTCAATGTGTCCCTGGGCAGCCTGCTCCAGCTGGAGATGTCCCTGCTGCCTGCAGGGGGTTGGGCAGGAGGACCTTGGAGGCTCCCTCCCAGCCCAATGCAATCTGTGCCTCTGTGAGCTGAGGCTGTTTAGCCTGGAGGCTCTCTGCAGCTCCCTGAAAGAAGGTTGTGGCGAGATGGGGGCAGCCTCTTCTCCCACTTAACAATGCAAACCCAGTGTGGCCCTGAGCAGCCTGCTGCAGCTGGAGATGAACATCTTGGGTTGGACAAGATGCCCTTGGAGAGTCCCTTTGAACCCAGAGCATTCTGTGAGTGTTTTGCCAAAGTGATTCTGTGGTGCTGTGAATTCAAAGGAAATTGAACATTGCACAGATTTCAACTTCAGGTCTGACAGTGCCTGAAGAAACATTGCTAGGATGGAATAGAATAGAATAGAATAGAATAGAATAGAATAGAATAGAATAGAATAGAATAGAATAGACCAGACCAGGTTGGAAGAGACCTTCAGGATCATTGAGTCCAACCTATCATCCAACACCATCTGATTAACTAACCCATGGCACCAAGCACCCCAGCAAGTCTCCTCCTGAACACCTCCAGGGATGGGGACTCCACCACCTCCCTGGGCAGCCCATTCCAATGGGCAACCACTCTCTCTGGGTAGAACTTCTTCCTAACCTCCAGCCTAAACCTCCCCTGGCACAGCTTCAGACTGTGTCCTCTTGTTCTGCTGCTGGCTGCCTGGCAGAAGAGACCAACCCCCACCTGGCTACAACCTCCCTGCAGGGAGTTGCAGAGAGCAAGAAGGTCTCCCCTGAGCCTCCTCTTCTCCAGGCTAAGCAACCCCAGCTCTCTCAGCCTCTCCTCACAGGGCTGTGCTCCAGACCCCTCCCCAGCCTCCTTGCCCTTCTCTGGACACCTTCAAGCCTCTCAATGTCCTTCTTGAGCTGAGGAGCCCAGAACTGGACACAGGACTCCAGGTGTGGCCTGAGCAGTGCAGTGTCCAGGGGCAGAATGACCTCCCTGCTCCTGCTGGCCACACTCTTCCTGATGCAGGCCAGGATGCCCTTGGCCCTCCTGGCTGCCTGGGCACACTGCAGGCTCATGTTCATCCTACCATCAACCAGCACCCCCAGGTCCCTCTCTGCCTGGCTGCTCTCAGCCACTCTGACCCCAGCCTGTAGCTCTGCCTGGGGTTGTTGTGGCCAAAGTGCAGCACCTGGCACTTGGATGTGTTCAATCTCCTGCCCTTGGCCTCTGCCCATCTGCCCAGCCTGGCCAGGTCCCTCTGCAGAGCCTCTCTACCCTCCAGCAGATCAACTCCTGCCCCCAGCTTGCTGTCATCTGCACATTTACTGCTGATGGACTCAATGCCCTCCTCCAGATCATCAATAAAGATATTGAACAGGCTGGGGCCCAGCACTGCTCCCTGGGGCACACCACTGGTGCCTGGCTGCCAGCGGGCTGTGGCACCATTCACCACCACTCTCTGGGCTCAGCCTCCAGAGCAAAGCCACTGCTGTCACCTGCCAGTGTGGCAGGCTCTGGGAGGCAGATGCTGCTGAGCTTTCCCAGAGGCAGCCAGCTAGCCTGCTCATTGAGAGCCCTGCTCCATGGCTCAGGGACTCCTCTGTGCTGCTTTTCCTGGCTAGTCATTAGCTCTAATGAGGAACAAAAGGCTGGAAGAGCAAACTGGCTCTGCACAGGCAGTGTACAGAACCCAAACCAGCAGCCAATGAAGACATCAACTCCTGTCAGTGCAGAGAGCCAGGCTCCTCACTGCTCCCAAGGGACCCTGCTCTCTGCAGCTGCTCAGTAACCCAGACTCAAAGATCTCTCCTCAGTGTGCTGATACCAGGAAGCTTCTGCTGCAGGTGAGGACAGCTTGGAACTGAGTCACAGTATCATAGTATCATGGAATCAGTCAGGGTTGGAAGGGACCACAAGGATCATCCAGTTCCAACCCCCCTGCCATGGGCAGGGACACCCCACACTAGATCAGCCTGGCCACAGCCTCAGCCAGCCTGGCCTTAAACACCTCCAGGGACAGGGCCCCAACCACCTCCCTGCACAACCCATTCCAGGGCTTCACCACTCTCCTGGGGAAGAACTTCCTCCTCCCCTCCAGCCTCAATCTCCCCACCTCCAGCTTCATTCCATTCCCCCTAGTCCTAGCACTGCCTGAGATCCTGAGCACTCCCTCCCCAGCCTTCCTGGAGCCCCCTGCAGATCCTGGAAGGCCACAATGAGGTCACCTCAGAGCCTTCTCTTCTCCAGACTGAACAGCCCCAACTCCTTCAGTCTGTCCTCACAGCAGAGCAGCTCCAGCCCTCTGCTCTTCCTCCTGGCCCTGCTCTGGACACCTTCCAGCACCTCCAGATCCCTCTTGCAATAGGGGCTCCAGACCTGGAGGCAGGACTCCAGGTGGGGTCTCCCCAGAGCTGAGCAGAGGGGGAGAATCACCTCCCTTGCCCTGCTGGCCACACTTCTCCTGCTGCAGCCCAGGCTCTGCTTGGCTTTCTGGGCTGCAAGTGCACACTGAGAGCTCCTGGTGAGCTTCTCCTCCCCCAGCACCCCCAAGGTTCTCTCCTCAGGGCTGCTTTCCAGCCAGTCCCTGCCCAGCCTGCATTTGTGCCTGGGATTGCCAGGGATGCATCACAGCATGCCAGGGGTTGGAAGGCACCTCCAGAGATCACCCAGTCCAACCCCCTGCCAGAGCAGGGCACCCAGGGCAGGGCACACAGAACACATCCAGGTGGGGCTGGAAAGGCTCCAGAGCAGGAGACTCCACAACCTCTCTGGGCAGCCTGCTCCAGGGCTCAGCAGCCTCACCCCAAAGAAGTTTCTCCTCAGGTTGAGGTGGAACCTCCTGGGTTCCAGTTTGTGTCCATTGCCTCTTGTCCTATCCCAGGACACCACTGCCCAGAGCCTGGCCCCTGCCTGCCCCCCACCCCTCAGGTATTTGTCACCATTGATCAGATCCCTCTCAGCCTTCTCTTCTCCAGGCTCAACAGCCCCAGGGCTCTCAGCCTCTCCTCCTCACACAGATGTTTCAGTTCCTTACTCATCCTTGTAGCCTCCATTGGACTCTCTCCAGTCTATCTCTGTCTCTCTTGAACTGGGGAGCCCAGAACTGGACACAATACTCTGGATGTCATCTCTCCAGGGCAGAGCAGAGGGGGAGGAGAACCAACCTTGACCTGCTGGCCACACTCTTCTCAATGCCAATGGTGTCTTGGGCTGCAGCTAAAGAGCTGTGGCCAGCAGATGGAGAGAGGGGATTCTCCCTCTCTGCTCTGGTGGGACCCCATCTGGAGTTGGGCCCCCAGCACAAGAGAGACATGGACCTGCTGAAGCAAGCCTGGAGGAGGCTACAAAGATGATCTGAGAGTCCAGGCTGAGGGAACACCCTGGAGGATGTTGTCTCAGTGACAGAATCACAGAGTGTTAGGGGCTGGAAGGGACCTCAAAAGCTCCTCCAGTCCAGCCCCTGCCAGAGCAGGGTCACCCAGAGCATGTCACACAGGAACACAGCCAGGTGGGTCTTGAATATCTCCAGAGAGGAGGCTCCACAGCCCCCCTGTGTGTCACACACTGTCACAAGGACAGAGCCAAAGCAGCCATCCAGCCTCCACCTTTCCCTCCACCATTCCACCTCTAAGGGCATTTGGCTTCCTGATGGAAACTTAGGTCAGGCAGGAGGTCCTGTAATGCTTGCATGCTTGCAGCTTCTGCCCTGCAGCTGAGCATGTCCTGGACAGCAAGAAGTCAGTCTCTGAATGCAGCTGAAGGCTGTGAAGCTCTCTCTGGCTTTCAGAGGCTGGCACTGCTCCACAGCCAGTCCTCAGCTGACGCTCTCGGGGTGGTGAGTCAGGGAAGCCTGGCAGCACCAGGCTGCACACGACTGAGGCAGACCAAGCTCCTCCTCAGGCCCAGCAGAGCTGGAAGGGCTCACACTGGGCACTGCTGTGGCTGTTCAGCTCAGATGGCCACAGAGGGGCAATTCACTCACAACTAATAATGACACCAAGAGACCTGCAGGCCTTAGCCTCCAAGGGAACAAGCAAAGGGTGATGGTGGAGACCTTGAGAGGCACCATCCTGGCCTGCATCAGGAGCAGTGTGGCCAGCAGGAGCAGGGAAGTCCTTGTGCCCTGTGCTTAGCACTGCTCAGGCCACACCTGGAGTCCTGTGTCCAGCTCTGGGCTCCTCAGCTCAAGAAGGACATTGAGAGGCTTGAAGGTGTCCAGAGAAGGGCAAGGAGGCTGGGGAGGGGTCTGGAGCACAGCCCTGTGAGGAGAGGCTGAGGGAGCTGGGGTTGCTTAGCCTGGAGAAGAGGAGGCTCAGGGGAGACCTTCTTGCTCTCTGCAACTCCCTGCAGGGAGGTTGTAGCCAGGTGGGGGTTGGTCTCTTCTCCCAGGCAGCCAGCAGCAGAACAAGAGGACACAGTCTCAAGCTGTGCCAGGGGAGGTTTAGGCTGGAGGTGAGGAGAAAGTTCTTCCCAGCAAGAGAGATTGGCCATTGGGATGTGCTGCCCAGGGAGGTGGTGGAGTCCCCATCCCTGGAGGTGTTCAAGAGGGGATTGGATGTGGCACTTGGAGCCATGGTTTAGTTGTCAAGAGGTGTTGGGGGACAGCTTGGACTTGATGATCTCTGAGGTCTTTCCCAACCTTGTTGGTTCTGTGATTCTGTGTTGATGAATACTGATTTCATGACTGGTTTTTGCTGGGCTGGGGACTGTTTCCAGTGTTCCCCTCTGAACAGGGATGAGCAAACCAGCTAGGTGAAAGATGTGTTTGCTGCTCCAAGCACTCTCTGGGTGCTTGCTCATTTCCAGCTCAAACCCCAGGCTGCATCCAGCCCAAGAGTCTGAGCTTCAGCATCCACTGGGGCTTCAGGTTTGGTTCCCATATGAACCAGACCCACATCTCCTCTTGCACAGCGACCCTTTCCCTGGGTGTCTGTGGTCTAGTTGGTGCTGCAGGGTGTGCTGAGGGAGGGGATATGTCTTTGGAGACTGAAATGGGAGAGTTCCTGCATCTATTGTCTCATCTAATGACCAAAGGGTGGAGAACCTCCCCTGTGGGGACAGGCTGAAGGGATTGGGGCTGTGCAGCCTGGAGAAGAGAAGGCTCCAGCAGACCTCAGAGCTGCCTGCCAGTACCTGAAGGGCTCCAGGAGAGCTGGGGAGGGACTTCGGACAAGGGCTGGGAGTGACAGGAAGAGAGACAATGGCTTTGAGCTGGGAGAGGGGAGAGTGAGACTGGAGATAAGGAACATATTCTTTAGAGTGAGGCTGGGAGACTCTGGCACAGGCTGCCCAGGGAGGCTGTGGCTGCCTCCTGCCTGCAGGTGTTTGCAGCCAGGCTGGATGAGGCCCTGAGCAGCCTGGGCTGGTGGGAGGTGTCCCTGCCCATGGCAGGGCTTGGGACTGGCTGAGCTTTGAGCTCCCTTCCAACCCAACCTGAACCATTCCAGGACTCTGTGCCATTTCCAGGGTTGGAAGCAGGAGGCTGCTGGCTGGAGCAGACCTGCTGCACCTTTCCTCTGCCAGCCTGAGCCACAGATGGGAGCCTGAAGCTATCCTCTGCTGCCATGGGGCTCTGCTGGGATGTGGGGAGGCCTGTGGATGTGGTCTACCTGGACTTCAGCAAGGCCTTTGACACCGTCCCCCACAGCAAACTGCTGGCTAAGCTGTCAGCCCGTGGATTGGACCATTACACTCTGTGCTGGGTTAGGAACTGGCTGGAGGGCTGGGCCCAGGGAGTGGTAGTGAACGGTGCCACAGCCAGCTGGAGGCCAGTCACCAGTGGTGTCCCCCAGGGATCAGTGCTGGGCCCTGTCCTCTTCAACATATCCATCGATGATCTGGATGAGGGGGAGTCGAGTCAGTCATCAGCAAGTTTGCAGATGACACCAAGTTAGGAGCAGATGTTAGTCAGTTAGAGGGTAGAAAGGCTCTGCAGAGGGACCTCGACCGACTGGACAGATGGGCAGAGCCCAATGGGATGGCATTCAACAAGGCCAAGTGCCGAGTGCTGCACTTTGGCTACGGCAATGCCATGCAGAGCTACAGGCTGGGGTCAGAGTGGCTGAGAGCTCCCAAACAGAGAGGGACCTGGGGGTGCTGATCGACAGCCACCTGAATATGAGCCAGCAGTGTGCCCAGGTGGCCAGGAGGGCCAACAGCATCCTGGCCTGCATTAGGAATAGTGTGGCCAGCAGGAGCAGGGAGGTCATAGTGCCCCTGTACTCTGCTTTGGTTAGGCCACACCTTGAGTCCTGTGTCCAGTTCTGGGCCCCTCAGTTTAAGAAGGACATCGAAACACTTGAGCGTGTCCAGAGAAGGGCAACAAGGCTGGGGAGAGGCCTTGAACACAGCCTTGTGAGGAGAGGCTGAGGGAGCTGGGATTGTTTAGCCTGGAGAAGAGGAGGCTCAGGGGTGACCTCATTGCCCTCTACAACTACCTGAAGGGTGGTTGTGGCCAGGAGGGGTTGGCCTCTTCTCCCAGGCAACCAGCACCAGAACGAGGGGACACAGTCTCAAGCTGCGCCAGGAGGTTCAGACTCGAGGTGAGGAGGAAGTTCTTCACTGAGCGAGTCATTCGGCATTGGAACGGGTTGCCCAGGGAGGTGGTTGAGTCGTCGACCCTGGAGGCGTTCAAGGGGAGATTGGACGTGGCACTTGGTGCCATGGTCTAGGCATGGGGTCTGTGTTGATAGGTTGGACTCGATGATCCCCGAGGTCCTTTCCAACCTAAGTGATACTGTGACACTGTGATACTGTGATACTGTGCTCCAGACATGGCAGCACTGCTGTCTCCCAATGGAAGGCCTTGGTGGCAGAGCTCCCATCTGCACATTTCTCTCACTGTCTCCTAGCTCTGCAATCAAATGGCAACCTGAGGGCACCAAGAGCCACAGCAGCCTGCTCATTTGTCTCTGCTGGAGGAGGAAGAGCCTGGAGGCTCTCATCCGGGCTGGGATGGGGAAGAGTAAACCTCAGGGACCTCCCTTGTTCAGAGGATAGCCCTGCATCATAGAGTCACAGCAGGGGTTGGGTTGGAAGAGATCTGGAAGATGAGCAGTTCCAGCCCCCTGCCATGGGCAGCCTCTCAGGAGTGCTTTTGCTGTGAAAGCAAACTGGAGTGTGCCAGGGAGCTGTGGTAACTTGGGGCCACAGGACAGTTAGGGCTGGGAGGGGCTGCAGGAGGTCTCTGATCCAGCCTGCAGCCTTCTCTGAGCACCCTGCATGCCTGTCCTCAGCAGATGTCCATTTACTCACAAGCTCTGTTCATGCACCCCTGGACACACCCTGGATCCCTCCTCTCACCCATCCCACCAGAGTCATCCCTCCTCTTACCCCCCCTCAAAATCCACCCCTTCCTCATCCTTAGCCAGCTGCATCCCTGACTCACACCACATGGTGCAAGTGATGCAAACCCAACCACTGCTGGTCCCTCCCCTGATCCTGCTCCAGTTTATTGATATCTCTCTTGACATCACAGCTCCAGAGCTGGGCCTTGTATCTAGAGCTGGCTGAGTGAGTAGTGAGTAGAGATTCCTTCCCTCAGCTCTCCTGCCAGGGCATGCTGCTGGGGGCCACCAGGACCCCAGGGCCTTCCCCACAGGCTGCTGTCCCTACCCCCACTGCTGCCAGGGGTCTTCCTTTCCAGCTGCAGGACTTTGCATTTGTCCCTGGTGAATGTTGTTAGGTCCTCACCAGCCTGCTCCTGCTGCCTGGCCAACTGTGTCTGAGTGGCAGCCCTGCCCCTCTTGGGCATTGCTGGTGCCCTCAGTCTGGGCTCCTCTGCAGCTCTGATGGAAGAGGATCTCCTCCAGCTGATAAAGCTGGGGAACAGGACAGGTCTCAGGGCAGACATTTCTCCACTCCTAACCTGCTGTGGCACTTTTGGGATCAGAGGATGGCTTAGGTTGAAAAGGAACTCAGAGATCATCGACTCCAACCCCCTTGCCATGGGCAGGGACACCTCTCAGCTAGCCTTGGCTGCTCAAGGCCTCATCCAACCTGGCCTTTAGGCTGCTGCCAGGGAACTTCCCCAGCTCTTGGGCAGGAAGTGGCAGGATGCAAATCAAGGGAAAATGCTGCTAAGGCCTAACCAATCCCTCTGCTCTGAGAGCTCACACAGGCAGTTGGATAACCTATTGCTCTCTCTTCCTGGGCTCTTGGCTGGGGCTGATACCAGCTGGGGGCTGTTGCTTGGCTGCTGCTGACCTTGGCTGTGTTCTGCTTGTGGCTAAGTAACTGACAGCTGCTCTCTGCTCTCCTCTTGTGCCTTGTGCAGGGGGAAGGAGGCAGAGAGGGGGAAGCTGTTGGTAGCTCTCTGCTTTTGTCCAGGGGTCCTTGTGCTGCTTATAAACTGTCCATCCCTGGCAGTGTTCATAGAATCATAGAATCAACAAGCTTGGGAAAGACCTCAGAGATCATCAAGTGCAACCTACGACCTAATACCTAACCCCTCCTGACAGCTAAACCATGGCTCCAAGTGCCACATCCAATCCCCTCCTGAACACCTCCAGGGATGGGGACTCCACCACCTCCCTGGGCAGCACATCCCAGTGGCCAATCTCTCTTGCTGGGAAGAACTTTCTCCTCACCTCCAGCCTAAACCTCCCTGGCACAGCTTGAGACTGTGTCCTCTTGTTCTGCTGCTGGCTGCCTGGGAGAAGAGACCAACCCCACCTGGCTCCAACCTCCCTTCAGGGAGCTGGAGAGAGCAAGAAGGTCTCCCCTGAGCCTCCTCTTCTCCAGGCTAAGGTGTGGCCTCAGCAGTGCTGAGCACAGGGCACAAGGACTTCCCTGCTCCTGCTGGCCACACTCTTCCTGATGCAGGCCAGGATGCCCTTGGCCTTCTTGGCCCCCTGGGCACACTGCTGGCTCCTGTTCAGCTGCTGTCAACCACTACCCCAGGTCCCTCTCTGCCTGGCTGCTCTCAGCCACTCTGGCCCCAGCCTGCGGCACTGCTTATAAACTGTCCATCCCTGGCAGTGTTGTCTGTTTGGGTCATGCTCAGTGCATCCCAGGTCTCCAGACTGTGGCTGCCTTGGCACCAGAGCTTCCTTTGCCTCCACCCCAAACTGAGCTGCCCTGCTGGTTTGTTCTGGGGGTAGTTCTCCAGGTTACCTGGGGGATAATTTCAACCCAGCACACCTGAAGGACACCTCCCACCAGCCCAGGCTGCTCAAGGCCTCATCCAGCCTGGCCTTGTCCCCTCCAGGCAGGGGACATCCACAGCCTCCCTGGGCAGCCTGTGCCAGTGTCTCCCCAGCCTGGTAGGGAAGGACTCCTGTCCAGCTAACCTAGTTCATGGCACTTCAAAGCGAGGGTCAAATAGAATCACTGACAAAAGAGAGCTCACCAGTGACCCTCCTCATGCAGCAGGCTGTGAGACAGCCAGGAAATCACTCCTGGGGCTGTTGGAATGCTCTGCTCTTCCCCCATCCCTTCCTCCCCACTTGGAAATGCTTCATAACAAAGCAAGCCTCAGGTTTGTGCCTCCAGACTTTCTTTTTCCTAGTCATGATCTTATTGATGTTATTTCTTCTCTTCCCTTTGTAAAGCTCTTGCTAAATTTGCTGGTAATAGAAGGCTACAGCAATCCACTGTCCTCCCACACTGCAGTCTGTTCTAGCCTACAGCACAGAGAGCCTCCTGTGCTGTCACAGGCTGGGAGCTGTGCACCAGGGCTCCCAAAATAGATCCCAAGGCAGAAGAAGAGCTCCAAAGGGAAAGGGCAGGACAGCCTGGGGGCTCTGTTCTGCGCTCATGTCACATCACCATGCCTGACAGCACTGCCCCTTTATGAGCAAACCTGAGGTCAGCTCCCCACTTGGAATCACTTCCAAACCCCAGCCAGCTCTCCAAGCACAGCTTGATGAGGGCTGGGGAAAGGCAGGGCAGGGCTGGGAGCAGAGATGCAGCCATTTGACTTCAAAGATGTCTGAGTTGCTTGGTGGGAAGTGTCAGCCTCCACAAGACAGCCAGTGCCAAGCAGCAGCACATGGAGAGCATCACCTCCAGGCTCCCTCAGCCTGGGCTCCTCTGCTAAGCCTTGCACCAGAGCTGCTGCTGGCTGCCTCCTGCTGCCACCCAAGCTGAATGAATGCAGGACATGAGAGCATCAGGGAGTCATGGGATGGTTCTCCTTGGTAAAGCCTTCTAGGATCATCCACTCCAACCAGCAACCCAACACAGTCTCACAGTGTCACAGTCTCACAGTATCACCAAGGTTGGAAGAGGCCTCAGAGATCATCAAGTCCAAGCTGTCACCACAGACCTCATGACTAAACCATGGCACCAAGTGCCACATCCAATCCCTCTTGAACACCTCCAGGGATGGGGACTCCACCACCTCCCTGGGCAGCACATCCCAGTGGCTAACAACTCTCTGGGAAGAACTTTCTCCTCACCTCCAGCCTAAACCTCCACTGGCACAGCCTGAGACTGTGGTCTCTTGTTCTGCTGCTGGCTGTCTGGGAGAAGAGACCAACCCCTTCCTGGCCACAACCACCCCTCAGGTAGTTGTAGAGGGCAATGAGGTCTCCCCTGAGCCTCCTCTTCTCCAGGCTAAGCAACCCCAGCTCCCTCAGCCTCTCCTCACAGGGCTGTGCTCCAGACCCCTCCCCAGCCTCCTTGCCCTTCTCTGCACACCTTCAAGCCTCTCAATGTCCTTCTTGAGCTGAGGAGCCCAGAACTGGACACAGGACTCCAGGTGTGGCCTAAGCAGTGCTGAGCACAGGGCACAAGGACTTCCCTGCTCCTGCTGGCCACACTCTTCCTGATGCAGGCCAGGATGCCCTTGGCCTTCTTCTCCACCTGGGCACACTGCTGGCTCCTGTTCAGGCAGCTGTCAATCAGCACCCCCAGGTCCCTCTCTGCCTGGCTGCTCTCAGCCACTCTGACCGCAGCCTGTAGCACTGCCTGGGGTTGCTGTGGCCAATGTGCAGCCCCTGGCACTTGGACTTGTTGAATGCCATCCTGTTGGACTCTGCCATCTGTGCAGCCTGGCAAGGTCCCTCTGCAGAGCTCTCCAACCCTCTAACAGATCAACTACTGCCCCCAGCTTGCTGTCAGCTGCATATTCACTGCTGATGGACTCAATGCCCTCCTCCAGATCATCAATAAAGATATTGAACAGGCTGGGGCCCAGCACTGCTCCCTGGGTGTCACCGGTTGGGGCTGTCCCTTTAAGAAAGGGAATATCGTGGATGGAAGTTGGTAAATGAAAAGAACAATCTAAACTAATTTCATTGGTAAAGTGGGAGGAAGCACCTTCTGAACTGGGAGTGCAGGAGGGTATCCTGGGAATTCCGGTACTTGTCTATCAGTCCTTCTTCTGCTCCTCCGCAGGGCAGCAGCTCTCTGTCCTGGGCTTTCGGCCAAAGCTTTGGCCTTGAAACTGATAAAGGCCTGTATTAACTCCTTTGCAATTAACACAACAGCTTCTAACCTCTTTTTCTCTTTCTCTCTCTTTCTAACCCGTCTGGGGAAAAGAGGGAGAGAGGGGGAGAGCAGAGGTGGGGAACCCCCTCAGCAGAGGGGGGAACTCTCATTTCTGTGCTACTTTGTTGTATATCTTTGTATATATTGTAAATATTGTAAATTTGTATATATTCCCCTGCATATCCTACATTGCTTTGTAAATATACAGCTCCACTGCTTTGCTAATTCAGCTGTGAGTTTTTTTCCCTTTCCCTTCAATTTTCTTTCCCTTTACTTTACAGGGGGGAGGCAGGAGGCTTCTTGGCCTTACCCTTCCAACCCTCGACACTGGGGCACACCACTGGTGCCTGGCTGCCAGCTGGCTGTGGCACCACTCACCACCACTCTCTGGGCTCAGCCTCCAGCCAATTCCTAACCCAGCTCAGAGAGCTGCTGTCCAAGCCAGGGGCTGACAGCTTGGCCAGCAGTTTGCTGGGGAAGATGGTGGCAAAGGCCTTGCTGCAGTCCAGGTAGACCACATCCACAGCCTGCCCCGCATCCACCAGATGTCATCATGAAGATGGGGCTGGGCCTTCTTCAGTGGTGCCCAAGGATAGGCCAAGGAGCAACAGGCTAGACCACATCAGGCTTCACTTGAATGCAAGGCCACAGTTCTGTCCTTTGAGGGTGATGGAGCACTGAGCAGAGTGGTTGTGGAGTCTCCTTCTCTGGAGACTTTGAAAACCTCCCTGGATGTGGTGCTGTGCATCCTGATCTAGCTGAGCCTGCTTCAGCAGGGGCCTGGACTGGATGATCTCCAAAGATCCCTTCCAACCCCCACTCTGCTGGGATTCTGAGATCTCTTTCTGCTACTCCCTCTAACAGAGGCCTTGAATGCTGAAACATGGATGCAAAACCCCACTGCAGAACTGGTTTGGAGCAGCAATGCCTTCAGCAGAGCCAGCAACAGACAGGAGTGGCTGAACAACAGTTTCCACCCAGCAGCAGAACTGTCAGAGCTGCAGGTGAACTTGTGGTGCCTGCAGAAGTCGCCACAGGTAAGCCACCACCAAAGGCTGAGCCAAACATTGCCTCTTTCCTCCTGGCTCAGGAGCATGAGCTCCTGATGGAATCATAGAATCAATAAGGTTGGAAAAGACCTCAGAGATCACCAAGTCCAACCTCTCACCCAACACCTCCTAGCAACTAAACCATGGCTCCAAGTGCCACATCCAATCCCCTCTTGAACACCTCCAGGGATGGGGACTCCACTACCTCCCTGGGCAGCACATTCCAGTGGCCAATCCCTCTTGCTGGGAAGAACTTTCTCCTCCCCTCCAGCCTAAACCTCCCCTGGCACAGCTTGAGACTGTGTCCTCTTGTTCTGCTGCTGGCTGCCTGGGAGAAGAGACCAAGCCCCAGCTGGCTCTGATCAGCTGCTGATGAAAGCTGTAGCAGTTACAGAACAGGGAGGCCACATCACCTCTCTGCTGGACTCCCCCTTGGAGGTTTGGCTTCACTTCAGGATCTGAGCATCACCAATAGCTCACAAACAAGTGCAGCCTTAGTGCAGACCTGTGTGCAGCTCTGGAGCCCACAGCACAGGAAGGACCTGGGCCTGATGGAGAGGGTCCAGAGGAGGGGGTTGGAGCAGCTCTGCTGTGGGGACAGGCTGAGGGAGCTGGGGGTCTTCAGCCTGCAGAGGAAAAGGCTCCAGGGAGAGCTTAGAGCAGCCTGCCAGGACCTGAAGGGGCTCCAGGAAGGCTGCAGAGGGACTGCTCCCAAAGGCCTGCAGGGACAGGATGAAACACAATGGCTTCAGACCAGAGCAGAGCAGATTGAGCTTGGATGTGAGGAACAAGTTCTGCACCAGGAGGCTGGTGGAGCACTGGAACACGTTGCTCAGGGAGGTGGCTGAGGTCACTTCCCTGGAGATATTCAAGGCCAGGCTGGACAGGGCCCTGGGCAACCTGGGCATGTCCCTGCTGAGTGCAAGGGGTTGGCCTGGATGAGCTTTGGAGCTCCCTTCTGGCCTGGGCCATTCTGTGGTTCTACTGTCTCTACATGGTGAAATGGTTTAAGCTGATGCCCTCTGATCCCTGCTTCATTTAAGGCTTGTGAGCAAATGTGATGGGAAAGGGGCAGGCAAGAAGCCAATGTTCCTACCGGTAGCTTGGGCTGAAGCAATCTGCCACTGCCTGAGCTGAGCTGTTCATTCAGGCTGTCAGCTAAGTGTGCTCTGAATCATGGCCTCAGAGCACTCAGAGCCCAGCAGCTTGTTGAAAACTCCCTTTGTCATTCCACCCAATGAGTTTTGTGTCTTGGAAATGAGTTGGCCTTCTGCTTATCTGGAAAGGATGTGGTGGAGGCCAACCTGAGACAGCCTCAGAGATTTCCAGGTAGTGACTCTGAGCTGCAGAGCCCTTTGCAGTTCCTTTGGGTGCATCTGCCCAATCAGATTCTTTTCAGTCACTGCTTTCATGGCCAAATCCCAGCCTGCCTGGCTCTGGGCTGCCCCTCCAGGGCTCTCCCTGGGTTCTGGGAAGGCTCAGGCCATCTGTTTTCCAAGGCAGCACAGGCTGATGCAAAACATGGACCCTTGGTACCCATGCTCTGTGTGGGAGCTTTGCAAGCACCCTGCTTATCCCTGAGACCTCTGCTGAGATGGTTCCTCTCTTTCTCCCATTCCCAGGGACCATCACTCTCTCTGGAAACACAACTCAAGCAGCCTGCCAGTGCCTGAAGGGCTCCAGGAGAGCTGGGGAGGGACTTGTGACAAGGGCTGGGAGTGACAGGATGAGGAACAATGGCTTTGAGCTGGGAGAGGAGAGACTGAGACTGGAGAGGAGGAAATTGTTGAGGATGAGGGTGGTGAGACACTGGCACAGGTTCCCCAGGGGGGCTGTGGCTGCCTCCTCCCTGCAGGTATCACAGTATCACAGTATATTACAGGTTGGAAGGGACCTCAAGAGATCATCAGATCCAACCCCCACTGCCAGAGCAGGATCACCCAGGGGAGTCTGCACAGGAGTGCATCCAGAGGCCCCCAGGGAGATCTCAGCAAGCTGGAGCTCAGAAGCCCAGCTCCTGCTAACAAGACTCCTCTTAGAGCTGTCACTGCCCATGAGATGCCTGGGAGACTGTCCACACTGCACTGAATGGAATGGAATGGAATGGAATGGAATGGAATGGAATGGAATAGAATAGAATAGAGTAGAATAGAATAGAATAGATCAGGTTGCAAAAGACCTTTGAGATCATCAAGTCCAACCTATCACCCAGCACCATCTGATCAACTAAACCATGGCACCAAGGGCCTCAGCCAGTCCCATCTAAAACACCTCCAGGGATGGGGACTCCACCACCTGGGCAGCACATCCCAGTGGCCAATCTCTCTTGCTGGGAAGAACTTTCTCCTCACCTCCAGCCTAAACCTCCCCTGGCACAGCTTGAGACTGTGTCCTCTTGTTCTGCTGCTGGCTGCCTGGCAGAAGAGACCAACCCCCACCTGGCTACAACCTCCCTGCAGGGAATTGGAGAGAGCTCCAGGCTAAGCAACCCCAGCTCCCTCAGCCTCTCCTCACAGGGCTGTGCTCCAGACCCCTCCCCAGCCTCCTTGCCCTTCTCTGGACACCTTCAAGTCTCTCAATCTCCTTCTTGAGCTGAGGAGCCCAGAGCTGGACACAGGACTCAAGGGGTGGCCTAAGCAGTGCTGAGCCCAGGGCACAAGGACTTCCCTGCTCCTGCTGGCCACACTGTATTCAGTATTCCTAAGGTTGGAAGAAACCTCAAAGATCATCGAGTCCAACCTGTCACCACAGACCACGTGACTAGAGTAGGGAAGACACTACTGCCCACTGCAGGCTTGAACTCACGACCTTCCCATTAAGGGTCTGATGCACTACCAAGCTGAGCCACCCTGCTCCCCAATGCTCCTGATGCAGGCCAGGATGGTGCCTCTCAAGGTCTCCACCATCACCCTTTGCTTGTTCCCTTGAAGGCTAAGGCCTGCAGGTCTCTTGGTGTCATTATTAGTTGTGAGTGAATTGCCCCTCTGTGGCCATCTGAGCTGAACAGCCACAGCAGTGCCCAGTGTGAGCCCTTCCAGCTCTGCTGGGCCTGAGGAGGAGCTTGGTCTGCCTCAGTCGTGTGCAGCCTGGTGCTGCCAGGCTTCCCTGACTCACCACCCCGAGAGCGTCAGCTGAGGACTGGCTGTGGAGCAGTGCCAGCCTCTGAAAGCCAGAGAGAGCTTCACAGCCTTCAGCTGCATTCAGAGACTGACTTCTTGCTGTCCAGGACATGCTCAGCTGCAGGGCAGAAGCTGCAAGCATGCAAGCATTACAGGACCTCCTGCCTGACCTAAGTTTCCATCAGGAAGCCAAATGCCCTTAGAGGTGGAATGGTGGAGGGAAAGGTGGAGGCTGGATGGCTGCTTTGGCTCTGTCCTTGTGACAGTGTGTGACACACAGGGGGGCTGTGGAGCCTCCTCTCTGGAGATATTCAAGACCCACCTGGCTGTGTTCCTGTGTGACATGCTCTGGGTGACCCTGCTCTGGCAGGGGCTGGACTGGAGGAGCTTTTGAGGTCCCTTCCAGCCCCTAACACTCTGTGATTCTGTCACTGAGACAACATCCTCCAGGGTGTTCCCTCAGCCTGGACTTCTACAGCTGCCTTACCCTCCCCCTGTGTGCAAGCACACACACATTGTTAGTGCTGGACCCAAAGGCGCTATGGCAATCTGGTGTAGGACTTCATCCTCCCACCACAGTGCTTTTGTCCAGGCAGTTGGTCCTGGGGCTGCTCCCAGATCTCATGGAGAGAAGCAGACAATGTGAGTGATGGTTCTGAGGCCTCAGGTGAAGAGGAGAGGAGTCTGGAGCTGCACCCCTGGGTCATAGAATCACAGAACTGTCAGGGCTGGAAGGGAGCTCAAGGCTCAGCCAGCCCCAACCCCCTGCCATGGGCAGGGACACCTCACACTGCAGCAGGTTGCTCACAGGCACATCCAGCCTGGCTGCAAACACCTCCAGGCAGGAGGCTTCCACCACCTCCCTGGGCAACCTGTGCCAGTGTAATGGGTTGGGGCAAACCCCCTCCCCACCACGGGCAGAAACAACGACTCAGACAAAGGGATTGCAAAAGGGATGGAAAGTTTAAATAGGAAAACAATTTAAAAATAAAAACAAACACCAATGAAAGCTTTACAGAGAACCACAAGCACCGTGACAAAGAGAGAGATCCCAGAAACATACTCAAGAACATCCCATCCCCACCTGGGGGTACACCCAAACCCCCCCCCAGGGCTCTTTCCTCCCCCCCCCAACCCAGCCTTGGGCCTGGGCAGGCCCAAGGGAGGTGGCTCACACCATTTTACCTAGGCTGCTGCTGGGGACGAAAGAGAAAGTGGAGACCCCGCATGGGCATTTTATAGGGGAGCAGGGCATTATGGGATTGAATACCTGCCTGTGACCACCCCCTGGGCTGGGCCCACCCGTAGGGACCTCCCAGGTGTGTTCTGTGCAGTGGCAGCCGGGCCAGCACCCAGCCTAAACCACCACACGCCACCCCTTATTCAAGACCATAATCCCTGCACCCAGAACATATCATCAAACTGGAACTCTTCTGATGACATGTCCAGCAACAGTCCAGGTCTTCATCTGGGCGTCCTTCCACACAGTCTCTCATTCAGGCTCAAGTATCAGTCCATTCCAGTTCTTCTTCCTCATATGATGGAACCTCCCAGTGACACAGTCATTCTCCTGCAGTGTGAATTCCTTGTGGACTCTTGGGACATCCTGGTCACCTGGCAATACCTCACAACTTCTCAGCCGAGCCTTTGTTTGCTTTTACAGTTAATCAGCGGCTTTTTCCACCCCTGGGGCAAGCCGGTCGGAGCAATGACTGCTTTTCTCCATCCCTCCAGGGAGCCTCAGCCGACCGCTTCCAGCTGCGGTCCGAAACTACACAAAGGCACATCGCCGGCACATCACAGGCACATCGCCGGCACATCACAGGCACATCACCTCCCCCCGGGGGGTTCGCACCGCATCCGATTCACAGCCTTCCCCCGGCAGAGGGGCGGCTGCAGCACAACTCGCTGAGAAGAGAAGAGGCGGAGCCAGGTGCTTGGCGCCATTCTCGGAGCATGTCCGAAAACACCAGGGAAAAGTTTTACAGCTGCCGCTGCCGCTTGAATGCAGCCCGGCTCAGCGGTGCCGCCGCCGCTTGAATGCAGCCGGCCCGGCCCCCGCCGTCTCTGTCGCCGCGATGCAGAGTCCAAGTCACCTCCACCCCCTCGGGTTTCGGAAGCCGTCGCTTGCCCGCTCGCCGCGGGAGGCCATCCCCCACAGCAGCCGCGGGCCGACCCTGCTCTGCTTGCCGCTGCCCCCTCCTCCGCTCCGCTCCCTGCCGCTCGTCGCTCCGCAGAGAACGAGGAGGAGAAGGCAGGTCTCGCCTTCTTAGGCTAGTTGAGCATTTTTAAGCCACCCCGGGCAGAAAGTCACAGAAAGAGCCACCCCTCGCTGTTCCCAAGCAACACGAGGGACTTCCATGCTATCAGCACGCACCAGGAGTCCTTCTGCAGTCCACAGGAGAGATCACACAGTCGCCCCGGCAACAAAACTTGAGCCCCCAACTTGCAAACCCAAACCGACGCCCAGAACCAAATTTAAACTCTCCATCTTTTGCAATCGATCTGCAGAGTGGGCACCACAGCCAGCCCCACGTTGGTGCGCCAAAATGTAATGGGTTGGGGCAAACCCCCTCCCCACCACGGGCAGAAACAACGGCTCAGACAAAGGGATTGCAAAAGTGATGGAAAGTTTAAATAGGAAAACAATTAAAAAAAAAACAAACACCAATGAAAGCTTTACAGAGAACCACAAGCACCGTGACAAAGAGAGAGATCCCAGAAACATACTCAAGAACAGCCAGGCTCTCACCACCCTCCTGGGGAACAACTTCTTCCTCACAGCCAAGCTCAATCTCCCCATTTCTAGTTCTGCTCCATCCCCCCCAGGCCTATCCCTCCCTGACACCCTCAAAAGTCCCTCCCCAGCTTTCTTGCAGCCCCCTGCAGATCCTGGAAGGCCAGCTGTTGGAGAGCAGTGAAGGAGAAAAGGACCTGGGGGTTCTGGTGGATAGAAGGTTAACCATGAGCCAGCAATGTGCTCTGGTGGCCAAGAAGGTCAGGGGCATCCTGGGGAGTGTTAGAAGGGCTGTGGTCAGTAGATCAGAAAGTTTCTCCTTCTCTGCTCTGCCCTGCTGAGGCCACATCTGAAATAATGTGTCCAGTTCTGGGCCCCCCAGGTCAAGAAGGACCTCAGGGAATTGCTGGAGAATCCAGCACAGAGCCACAAAACTGATTGTGGGAGTGGAGAATTTTCCTTACAAGGATAGTGGAGAGGCTGCTGCTGGTCTCCTCTCACAGGGAATTAATAACAGAAGAGGGAACAGCCTCAAGCTGCCACTGGGGAGGTTCAGACTGGACATTAGGAAACATTTTCCCAGCAAGAGTGGTCAGGGACTGGAATGCGCAGCCCAGGGAGGTGGTGGAGTCCCCAGGCCTGGCTGTGTTTCAAGGTGGTTTGGATGTGGTGCTTGGGGCTCTGGTTCAAGGCTGAGCCTTGCAGAGCAGGGTTCTGGGTTGGCCTTGGTGATCCTGAGGCTCTGCTCCATCCTGAATGCTTCTGTGAGTCTGAGTGTGTGAAACAGGAGGGAGATCTGCCAGGAAGAGAGATGGCTTTGGGCTGAGCTAACTGCAACCTTCAGCCACCTTCTGGACAGTGTTAGATGGGAAAGCCACACTGTGCCTGGAGCTGCACACTGAAGGGACAGGAGGCAGCAGGTACAAGGTGCAACAAGAACAGTTGTGGCTGGGCAGAGAACAAATGCTCCCAGCAAGGCTGGCCAGGCCCTGCCATAGGGCACAGGGAGGCTGCACATCTCTGGAGGTGCTGCAACTCAGAGGGATGCAGCCATGAGAAGACAGCTGTGACTTTGAAGGTAGCCTTCCTCTGAGTGGGAATGAAGACCAACAGACCTCCAGGAGTCCCTTCCAACCTCAGGTGTTCTGTAACTCTGTGGCTTTCTAGTTGGAGCTGGAGATACACAGCAAGGTGGTGAGGAGAGCACCCAGGCTTCTCCTGCCAGGGTACTTGCCCAGCAAATGCAAAGCAAAGTCCTGCCTTGCTTGGCTCTTTAGGAGCAGTGACGTTTTTAGGCCTGAGGCAGAAGTGACAGAGCTGTCAGCGCACTGAGCTTCAGGTATTTCAGCCTGAGCCCCTCTCTAGGCCTGTGCAACCTGCCAGGCAGACAGATGAAGTCAGAGGCTGCTGTGTGGAACCACTAGGCTAAGGCTGAAGGCATTTGCAGGGCTGAAAGGCAGCAGCAGGTCAGTGTGGACAGGTTTGGGGGCAGTTGCCAGAAAGAGCACTGCCAGCCCCCACTGCTGGCTGCTTCATGCTCCCAGTGCAATCCACCCTGCAGCCAAGGCCAAACGTGGGGACAGCTCCCAGGCTAGCAGCTGCTGTGTCCCCAAGGCACAAACCTCTATCAGGATGAGGCTCTGCCAGGGGAACTTCCCCAGCTCTTGGGCAGGAAGTGGCAGGATGCAAATCAAGGGAAAATGCTGCTAAGGCCTAACCAATCCCTCTGCTCTGAGAGCTCACACAGGCAGTTGGATAACCTATTGCTCTCTCTTCCTGGGCTCTTGGCTGGGGCTGATACCAGCTGGGGGCTGTTGCTTGGCTGCTGCTGACCTTGGCTGTGTTCTGCTTGTGGCTAAGTAACTGACAGCTGCTCTCTGCTCTCCTCTTGTGCCTTGTGCAGGGGGAAGGAGGCAGAGAGGGGGAAGCTGTTGGTAGCTCTCTGCTTTTGTCCAGGGGTCCTTGTGCTGCTTATAAACTGTCCATCCCTGGCAGTGTTCATAGAATCATAGAATCAACAAGCTTGGGAAAGACCTCAGAGATCATCAAGTGCAACCTATGACCTAATACCTAACCCCTCCTGACAGCTAAACCATGGCTCCAAGTGCCACATCCAATCCCCTCCTGAACACCTCCAGGGATGGGGACTCCACCACCTCCCTGGGCAGCACATCCCAGTGGCCAATCTCTCTTGCTGGGAAGAACTTTCTCCTCACCTCCAGCCTAAACCTCCCCTGGCACAGCTTGAGACTGTGTCCTCTTGTTCTGCTGCTGGCTGCCTGGCAGAAGAGACCAACCCCCACCTGGCTACAACCTTCCTTCAGGGAGTTGCTGGGAAGAACTTTCTCCTCACCTCCCTCAAGGGAGGGAGCCAGGCTGCCAAACCCTGCCCAGGCAACACCACACCTGTATCCCCTGGCATCAGCTGGAACACCTCCTGCCCCTGCTGCTGCCTGCTGCCCCTGTGAGCATCCCCACATTCTGCAGCAGCTTTTCTGTCTCTGGGCTGTTATCTTCCAGATAGGTACAGGCAGATGGCAGCCAGCTGCAGCAGGCAGCTCTGAGGAAGGCTTCTGTCAGAAGCTGAAGAGCAGAGGATTTCCTGAAACACCTTTAAGGTCACTGAGCCTAATCAGCAGCCCAGCACTAAGCCCTTGAGCAAACCACCTCCCTCAGCCCCACAGCTGCATGATGCTTCAATCCCTCCAGGGATGGGGACTGCAGCACCTCCCTGGGCAGCCTGGGACAGTGCCTGAGAGCCCTTGCTGGGGAGAGATTGTTCCTCATCTCCAGCCTGAGCCTCCCCTGGCACAGCCTGAGGCTGTTTCCTCTTGTTCTGGCACTTGTTACTTGGCTGAACAGAGCAACCCCCAGCTCCCTCCAGCCTCCTCTCAGGGAGCTGCAGAGAGCAATGAGGTCTCCCTCAGCCTTTCCTCCACACTGCACACCCCCAGCTCCCTCAGCTGCTCCTCCCTAGCCCTGTTCTCCAGACCCCCTCCCCAGCTTGGTTGCTGTCCTCTGGACCTGCTCCAACCCCTCAGTGTCCCTTTTGAAGTGAGGGGCCCAAAGCTGAACCTCCAAAGCATTTTGCATTGTACTGACCTCAGCCAAGAGGGCAGCAATGCCTGAGCAGCAGTTTGGTTTTGCTTTGCCCAATGATTGTTTGCTCCAGGTTTAAAAATCTCCTCTTAGACACAACCACAACAACAACAAAAGGCCACTGGGTGAGAAATAAACCAACCCCTGATCCCCTTTGGGCTCTTCAGAATGAATTCATCAGGAAATCACAGTGTCACAGAATCACCAAGGTTGGAAGAGACCTCAAAGATCATCAAGTCCAAGCTGTCACCACAGACCTCATGACTAGACCATGGCTCCAAGTGCCACATCCAATCCCCTCCTGAACACCTCCAGGGATGCTGTTGGTTGCTTGGACTTTGTTCTACCTCTGCTCAGCTTTGGGTCCTGATTTCTGTGCAGTAGGAAATCCAATTCCCCCCCATCCCTGACCCCCCTTGAGCACACTCTGTCCCTGCCTTCTCCTCAGGATCCCCATGCTGTGTTTCTCTATTTTGTGATGAATGGCATGGATTTTGTTCCTGCAAGGCAGTTCTTTGACATGATGCCACTGATTGTTCCTCTTGTACCTGGGAGCTGCAAAGCTGGCAGAGAGCTTTGCCAAGAGCAAAGCCAAGGGAGGAACTCAGCTGGGAACTCTGCAGAGCACTTCAACATCACTGCCCAGGAAAAGAACAACTTGCACCTTGAGTCCTGGGCTCAGCTTTGGACCCCTCACTCCAGGAAGGACATTGAGGGGCTGGAGGGTGCCCAGAGAAAGGTAATCAAGCTGGGGAAGGGTCTGGAGAGCAGGGCTGGGAAGGAGCAGCTGAGGGAGCTGGGGGGGTTGAGTGTGGAGAAGAGGAGGCTGAGGGAGACCTCATTGCTCTCTGCAGCTCCCTGACAGGAGGCTGCAATGAGGTGGGGGCTGGGCTCTGCTCCACAGTCTCAGCTGGCAGAAGGAGAGGAACTGGTTTGAAGGGTTAGGTTGGAGAGGAGGAGAAATGTCTCTGCTGCAGGAGTGGTCAGGGATTGGCAGAGGCTGCCCAGGGAGGTGGTGGAGTCCCCAGCGCTGGAGGGGTTCCAGAAATGTGTGACCACAGCACCTGGGGTTTGGTGGCCATGGTGGTGGTGTTGGTCAGTGAGAGGGCAGAAGGGCTCTGCAGAGGGACCTTGCCAGGCTGGGCAGATGGGCAGAGGCCAACAGGATGGCATTCAACAAGTCCAAGTGCCAGGGGCTGCACTTTGGCCACAGCAACCCCAAGCAGTGCTACAGGCTGGGGTCAGAGTGGCTGAGAGCAGCCAAGCAGAGAGGGATCTGGAGGTAGTGGTTGACAGCAGCTGAACAGGAGCCAGCAGTGTGCCCAGGCAGCCAAGAAGGCCAAGGGCATCCTGGCCTGCATCAGGAAGAGTGTGGCCAGCAGGAGCAGGGAAGTCCTTGTGCCCTGTGCTCAGCACTGCTCAGGCCACACCTTGAGTCCTGTGTCCAGTTCTGGGCTCCTCAGCTCAAGAAGGACATTGAGAGACTTGAAGGTGTCCAGAGAAGGGCAAGGAGGCTGGGGAGGGGTCTGGAGCACAGCCCTGTGAGGAGAGGCTGAGGGAGCTGGGGTTGCTTAGCCTGGAGAAGAGAAGGCTCAGGGGAGACCTTCTTGCTCTCTGCAACTCCCTGCAGGGAGGTTGTAGCCAGGTGGGGGTTGGTCTCTTCTCCCAGGCAGCCAGCAGCAGAACAAGAGGACACAGTCTCAAGCTGTGCCGGGGGAGGTTTAGGCTGGAGGTGAGCAGAAAGTTAGAATAGAAAAGAACAGAATAGAATAAACCAGGTTGGAAGAGATCATTGAGTCCAACCTATCATCCCACACCACCTAATCAACTAACCCATGGCACCTAGCACCCTGTCAAGTCTCCTCCTGAACACCTCCAATGATGGTGACTCCACCACCTCCCCGGGCAGCCCATTCCAATGGGCAATCACATTCTCTGTGTAAAACTTCCTCCTGACCTCCAGCATGAACTTCCCCTGGTGCAGCCTGAGACTGTGGCCTCTTGTTCTGGTGTTGGCTGCCTGGGAAAAGAGACCAACCTCTGCCTGGCTACAACCCCCCTTCAGGTAGTTGTAGAGAGCAATAAGGTCACCCCTGAGTCTCCTCTTCTCCAGGCTAAGCAACCCCAGCTCCCTCAGCCTCTCCTCACAGGGCTGTGTTCCAAGCCACTCACCAACTTTGTTGCCCTTCTCTGGACACCTTCCAGCAAGTCAACCTCCTTCCTAAACTGAGGGGCCCAGAACTGGACACAGGACTCAAGGTGTGGCTTAACCAGTGCAGTGTACAGGGGCAGAATGACCTCCCTGCTCCTGCTGGCCACACTGTTCTTAATGCAGGCCAGGATGCCCTTGGCCCTCCTGGCCGCCTGGGCACACTGCAGGCTCATGTTCATCCTACCATCAACCAGCACCCCCAGGTCCCTCTCTGCCTGGCTGCTCTCAACCACTCTGACCCCAGCCTGTAGCTCTGCCTGGGGTTGCTGTGGCCAATGTGCAGCACCTGGAACTTGGATGTGTAAGCTCTTCCCAGAGAGAGTTGTTAGCCACCGGAATGTGCTGCCTGGGGAGGTGGTGGAGTCCCCATCCCTGGAGGTGTTCAAGAGGGGATTGGATGTGGCACTTGGTGCCATGGTTTAGTCATGAGGTCTGTGGTGACAGCTTGGACTTGATGATCTCTGAGGCCTCTTCCAACCTTGGTGATACTGTGAGACTGTGACACTGTGAGACTGTGTTGGGTTGCTGGTTGGAGTGGATGATCCTAGAAGGCTTTACCAAGGAGAACCATCCCATGACTCCCTGATGCTCTCATGTCCTGCATTCATTCAGCTTGGGTGGCAGCAGGAGGCAGCCAGCAGCAGCTCTGGTGCAAGGCTTAGCAGAGGAGCCCAGGCTGAGGGAGCCTGGAGGTGATGCTCTCCATGTGCTGCTGCTTGGCACTGGCTGTCTTGTGGAGGCTGACACTTCCCACCAAGCAACTCAGACATCTTTGAAGTCAAATGGCTGCATCTCTGCTCCCAGCCCTGCCCTGCCTTTCCCCAGCCCTCATCAAGCTGTGCTTGGAGAGCTGGCTGGGGTTTGGAAGTGATTCCAAGTGGGGAGCTGACCTCAGGTTTGCTCATAAAGGGGCAGTGCTGTCAGGCATGGTGATGTGACATGAGCGCAGAACAGAGCCCCCAGGCTGTCCTGCCCTTTCCCTTTGGAGCTCTTCTTCTGCCTTGGGATCTATTTTGGGAGCCCTGGTGCACAGCTCCCAGCCTGTGACAGCACAGGAGGCTCTCTGTGCTGTAGGCTAGAACAGACTGCAGTGTGGGAGGACAGTGGATTGCTGTAGCCTTCTATTACCAGCAAATTTAGCAAGAGCTTTACAAAGGGAAGAGAAGAAATAACATCAATAAGATCATGACTAGGAAAAAGAAAGTCTGGAGGCACAAACCTGAGGCTTGCTTTGTTATGAAGCATTTCCAAGTGGGGAGGAAGGGATGGGGGGAAGAGCAGAGCATTCCAACAGCCCCCAGGAGTGATTTCCTGGCTGTCTCACAGCCTGCTGCATGAGGAGGGTCACTGGTGAGCTCTCTTTTGTCAGTGATTCTATTTGACCCTCGCTTTGAAGTGCCATGAACTAGGTTAGCTGGACAGGGAGTCCTTCCCTGCCAGGCTGGGGAGACACTGGCACAGGCTGCCCAGGGAGGCTGTGGATGTCCCCTGCCTGGAGGGGACAAGGCCAGGCTGGATGAGGCCTTGAGCAGCCTGGGCTGGTGGGAGGTGTCCTTCAGGTGTGCTGGGTTGAAATTATCCCCCAGGTAACCTGGAGAACTACCCCCAGAACAAACCAGCAGGGCAGCTCAGTTTGGGGTGGAGGCAAAGGAAGCTCTGGTGCCAAGGCAGCCACAGTCTGGAGACCTGGGATGCACTGAGCATGACCCAAACAGACAACACTGCCAGGGATGGACAGTTTATAAGCAGTGCCGCAGGCTGGGGCCAGAGTGGCTGAGAGCAGCCAGGCAGAGAGGGACCTGGGGGTAGTGGTTGACAGCAGCTGAACAGGAGCCAGCAGTGTGCCCAGGGGGCCAAGAAGGCCAAGGGCATCCTGGCCTGCATCAGGAAGAGTGTGGCCAGCAGGAGCAGGGAAGTCCTTGTGCCCTGTGCTCAGCACTGCTGAGGCCACACCTTAGCCTGGAGAAGAGGAGGCTCAGGGGAGACCTTCTTGCTCTCTCCAGCTCCCTGAAGGGAGGTTGGAGCCAGGTGGGGGTTGGTCTCTTCTCCCAGGCAGCCAGCAGCAGAACAAGAGGACACAGTCTCAAGCTGTGCCAGGGGAGGTTTAGGCTGGAGGTGAGGAGAAAGTTCTTCCCAGCAAGAGAGATTGGCCACTGGGATGTGCTGCCCAGGGAGGTGGTGGAGTCCCCATCCCTGGAGGTGTTCAGGAGGGGATTGGATGTGGCACTTGGAGCCATGGTTTAGCTGTCAGGAGGGGTTAGGTATTAGGTCGTAGGTTGCACTTGATGATCTCTGAGGTCTTTCCCAAGCTTGTTGATTCTATGATTCTATGAACACTGCCAGGGATGGACAGTTTATAAGCAGCACAAGGACCCCTGGACAAAAGCAGAGAGCTACCAACAGCTTCCCCCTCTCTGCCTCCTTCCCCCTGCACAAGGCACAAGAGGAGAGCAGAGAGCAGCTGTCAGTTACTTAGCCACAAGCAGAACACAGCCAAGGTCAGCAGCAGCCAAGCAACAGCCCCCAGCTGGTATCAGCCCCAGCCAAGAGCCCAGGAAGAGAGAGCAATAGGTTATCCAACTGCCTGTGTGAGCTCTCAGAGCAGAGGGATTGGTTAGGCCTTAGCAGCATTTTCCCTTGATTTGCATCCTGCCACTTCCTGCCCAAGAGCTGGGGAAGTTCCCCTGGCAGCAGCCTAAAGGCCAGGTTGGATGAGGCCTTGAGCAGCCAAGGCTAGCTGAGAGGTGTCCCTGCCCATGGCAAGGGGGTTGGAGTCGATGATCTCTGAGTTCCTTTTCAACCTAAGCCATCCTCTGATCCCAAAAGTGCCACAGCAGGTTAGGAGTGGAGAAATGTCTGCCCTGAGACCTGTCCTGTTCCCCAGCTTTATCAGCTGGAGGAGATCCTCTTCCATCAGAGCTGCAGAGGAGCCCAGACTGAGGGCACCAGCAATGCCCAAGAGGGGCAGGGCTGCCACTCAGACACAGTTGGCCAGGCAGCAGGAGCAGGCTGGTGAGGACCTAACAACATTCACCAGGGACAAATGCAAAGTCCTGCAGCTGGAAAGGAAGACCCCTGGCAGCAGTGGGGGTAGGGACAGCAGCCTGTGGGGAAGGCCCTGGGGTCCTGGTGGCCCCCAGCAGCATGCCCTGGCAGGAGAGCTGAGGAAGGAATCTCTACTCACTACTCACTCAGCCAGCTCTAGATACAAGGCCCAGCTCTGGAGCTGTGATGTCAAGAGAGATATCAATAAACTGGAGCAGGATCAGGGGAGGGACCAGCAGTGGTTGGGTTTGCATCACTTGCACCATGTGGTGTGAGTCAGGGATGCAGCTGGCTAAGGATGAGGAAGGGGTGGATTTTGAGGGGGTAAGAGGAGGGATGACTCTGGTGGGATGGGTGAGAGGAGGGATCCAGGGTGTGTCCAGGGTGCATGAACAGAGCTTGTGAGTAAATGGACATCTGCTGAGGACAGGCATGCAGGGTGCTCAGAGAAGGCTGCAGGCTGGATCAGAGACCTCCTGCAGCCCCTCCCAGCCCTAACTGTCCTGTGGCCCCAAGTTACCACAGCTCCCTGGCACACTCCAGTTTGCTTTCACAGCAAAAGCACTCCTGAGAGGCTGCCCATGGCAGGGGGCTGGAACTGCTCATCTTCCAGATCTCTTCCAACCCAACCCCTGCTGTGACTCTATGATGCAGGGCTATCCTCTGAACAAGGGAGGTCCCTGAGGTTTACTCTTCCCCATCCCAGCCCGGATGAGAGCCTCCAGGCTCTTCCTCCTCCAGCAGAGACAAATGAGCAGGCTGCTGTGGCTCTTGGTGCCCTCAGGTTGCCATTTGATTGCAGAGCTAGGAGACAGTGAGAGAAATGTGCAGATGGGAGCTCTGCCACCAAGGCCTTCCATTGGGAGACAGCAGTGCTGCCATGTCTGGAGCACAGTATCACAGTATCACAGTGTCACAGTATCACTTAGGTTGGAAAGGACCTCGGGGATCATCGAGTCCAACCTATCAACACAGACCCCATGCCTAGACCATGGCACCAAGTGCCACGTCCAATCTCCCCTTGAACGCCTCCAGGGTCGACGACTCAACCACCTCCCTGGGCAACCCGTTCCAATGCCGAATGACTCGCTCAGTGAAGAACTTCCTCCTCACCTCGAGTCTGAACCTCCCCTGGCGCAGCTTGAGACTGTGTCCCCTCGTTCTGGTGCTGGTTGCCTGGGAGAAGAGGCCAACCCCCTCCTGGCCACAACCACCCTTCAGGTAGTTGTAGAGGGCAATGAGGTCACCCCTGAGCCTCCTCTTCTCCAGGCTAAACAATCCCAGCTCCCTCAGCCTCTCCTCACAAGGCTGTGTTCAAGGCCTCTCCCCAGCCTTGTTGCCCTTCTCTGGACACGCTCAAGTGTTTCGATGTCCTTCTTAAACTGAGGGGCCCAGAACTGGACACAGGACTCAAGGTGTGGCCTAACCAAAGCAGAGTACAGGGGCACTATGACCTCCCTGCTCCTGCTGGCCACACTATTCCTAATGCAGGCCAGGATGCTGTTGGCCCTCCTGGCCACCTGGGCACACTGCTGGCTCATATTCAGGTGGCTGTCGATCAGCACCCCCAGGTCCCTCTCTGTTTGGGAGCTCTCAGCCACTCTGACCCCAGCCTGTAGCTCTGCATGGCATTGCCGTAGCCAAAGTGCAGCACTCGGCACTTGGCCTTGTTGAATGCCATCCCATTGGGCTCTGCCCATCTGTCCAGTCGGTCGAGGTCCCTCTGCAGAGCCTTTCTACCCTCTAACTGACTAACATCTGCTCCTAACTTGGTGTCATCTGCAAACTTGCTGATGACTGACTCGACCCCCTCATCCAGATCATCGATGGATATGTTGAAGAGGACAGGGCCCAGCACTGATCCCTGGGGGACACCACTGGTGACTGGCCTCCAGCTGGCTGTGGCACCGTTCACTACCACTCCCTGGGCCCAGCCCTCCAGCCAGTTCCTAACCCAGCACAGAGTGTAATGGTCCAATCCACGGGCTGACAGCTTAGCCAGCAGTTTGCTGTGGGGGACGGTGTCAAAGGCCTTGCTGAAGTCCAGGTAGACCACATCCACAGGCCTCCCCACATCCCAGCAGAGCCCCATGGCAGCAGAGGATAGCTTCAGGCTCCCATCTGTGGCTCAGGCTGGCAGAGGAAAGGTGCAGCAGGTCTGCTCCAGCCAGCAGCCTCCCTGCTTCCAACCCTGGAAATGGCACAGAGTCCTGGAATGGTTCAGGTTGGGTTGGAAGGGAGCTCAAAGCTCAGCCAGTCCCAAGCCCTGCCATGGGCAGGGACACCTCCCACCAGCCCAGGCTGCTCAGGGCCTCATCCAGCCTGGCTGCAAACACCTGCAGGCAGGAGGCAGCCACAGCCTCCCTGGGCAGCCTGTGCCAGAGTCTCCCCAGCCTCACTCTAAAGAATATGTTCCTTATCTCCAGTCTCACTCTCCCCTCTCCCAGCTCAAAGCCATTGTCTCTCTTCCTGGCACTCCCAGCCCTTGTCCGAAGTCCCTCCCCAGCTCTCCTGGAGCCCTTCAGGTACTGGCAGGCAGCTCTGAGGTCTGCTGGAGCCTTCTCTTCTCCAGGCTGCACAGCCCCAATCCCTTCAGCCTGTCCCCACAGGGGAGGTTCTCCACCCTTTGGTCATTAGATGAGACAATAGATGCAGGAACTCTCCCATTTCAGTCTCCAAAGACATATCCCCTCCCTCAGCACACCCTGCAGCACCAACTAGACCACAGACACCCAGGGAAAGGGTCGCTGTGCAAGAGGAGATGTGGGTCTGGTTCATATGGGAACCAAACCTGAAGCCCCAGTGGATGCTGAAGCTCAGACTCTTGGGCTGGATGCAGCCTGGGGTTTGAGCTGGAAATGAGCAAGCACCCAGAGAGTGCTTGGAGCAGCAAACACATCTTTCACCTAGCTGGTTTGCTCATCCCTGTTCAGAGGGGAACACTGGAAACAGTCCCCAGCCCAGCAAAAACCAGTCATGAAATCAGTATTCATCAACACAGAATCACAGAACCAACAAGGTTGGGAAAGACCTCAGAGATCATCAAGTCCAAGCTGTCCCCAACACCTCTTGACAACTAAACCATGGCTCCAAGTGCCACATCCAATCCCCTCTTGAACACCTCCAGGGATGGGGACTCCACCACCTCCCTGGGCAGCACATCCCAATGGCCAATCTCTCTTGCTGGGAAGAACTTTCTCCTCACCTCCAGCCTAAACCTCCCCTGGCACAGCTTGAGACTGTGTCCTCTTGTTCTGCTGCTGGCTGCCTGGGAGAAGAGACCAACCCCCACCTGGCTACAACCTCCCTGCAGGGAGTTGCAGAGAGCAAGAAGGTCTCCCCTGAGCCTCCTCTTCTCCAGGCTAAGCAACCCCAGCTCCCTCAGCCTCTCCTCACAGGGCTGTGCTCCAGACCCCTCCCCAGCCTCCTTGCCCTTCTCTGGACACCTTCAAGCCTCTCAATGTCCTTCTTGAGCTGAGGAGCCCAGAGCTGGACACAGGACTCCAGGTGTGGCCTGAGCAGTGCTAAGCACAGGGCACAAGGACTTCCCTGCTCCTGCTGGCCACACTGCTCCTGATGCAGGCCAGGATGGTGCCTCTCAAGGTCTCCACCATCACCCTTTGCTTGTTCCCTTGGAGGCTAAGGCCTGCAGGTCTCTTGGTGTCATTATTAGTTGTGAGTGAATTGCCCCTCTGTGGCCATCTGAGCTGAACAGCCACAGCAGTGCCCAGTGTGAGCCCTTCCAGCTCTGCTGGGCCTGAGGAGGAGCTTGGTCTGCCTCAGTCGTGTGCAGCCTGGTGCTGCCAGGCTTCCCTGACTCACCACCCCGAGAGCGTCAGCTGAGGACTGGCTGTGGAGCAGTGCCAGCCTCTGAAAGCCAGAGAGAGCTTCACAGCCTTCAGCTGCATTCAGAGACTGACTTCTTGCTGTCCAGGACATGCTCAGCTGCAGGGCAGAAGCTGCAAGCATGCAAGCATTACAGGACCTCCTGCCTGACCTAAGTTTCCATCAGGAAGCCAAATGCCCTTAGAGGTGGAATGGTGGAGGGAAAGGTGGAGGCTGGATGGCTGCTTTGGCTCTGTCCTTGTGACAGTGTGTGACACACAGGGGGGCTGTGGAGCCTCCTCTCTGGAGATATTCAAGACCCACCTGGCTGTGTTCCTGTGTGACATGCTCTGGGTGACCCTGCTCTGGCAGGGGCTGGACTGGAGGAGCTTTTGAGGTCCCTTCCAGCCCCTAACACTCTGTGATTCTGTCACTGAGACAACATCCTCCAGGGTGTTCCCTCAGCCTGGACTCTCAGATCATCTTTGTAGCCTCCTCCAGGCTTGCTTCAGCAGGTCCATGTCTCTCTTGTGCTGGGGCCCAACTCCAGATGGGGTCCCACCAGAGCAGAGAGGGAGAATCCCCTCTCTCCATCTGCTGGCCACAGCTCTTTAGCTGCAGCCCAAGACACCATTGGCATTGAGAAGAGTGTGGCCAGCAGGTCAAGGTTGGTTCTCCTCCCCCTCTGCTCTGCCCTGGAGAGATGACATCCAGAGTATTGTGTCCAGTTCTGGGCTCCCCAGTTCAAGAGAGACAGAGATAGACTGGAGAGAGTCCAATGGAGGCTACAAGGATGAGTAAGGAACTGAAACATCTGTGTGAGGAGGAGAGGCTGAGAGCCCTGGGGCTGTTGAGCCTGGAGAAGAGAAGGCTGAGAGGGATCTGATCAATGGTGACAAATACCTGAGGGGTGGGGGGCAGGCAGGGGCCAGGCTCTGGGCAGTGGTGTCCTGGGATAGGACAAGAGGCAATGGACACAAACTGGAACCCAGGAGGTTCCACCTCAACCTGAGGAGAAACTTCTTTGGGGTGAGGCTGCTGAGCCCTGGAGCAGGCTGCCCAGAGAGGTTGTGGAGTCTCCTGCTCTGGAGCCTTTCCAGCCCCACCTGGATGTGTTCTGTGTGCCCTGCCCTGGGTGCCCTGCTCTGGCAGGGGGTTGGACTGGGTGATCTCTGGAGGTGCCTTCCAACCCCTGGCATGCTGTGATGCATCCCTGGCAATCCCAGGCACAAATGCAGGCTGGGCAGGGACTGGCTGGAAAGCAGCCCTGAGGAGAGAACCTTGGGGGTGCTGGGGGAGGAGAAGCTCACCAGGAGCTCTCAGTGTGCACTTGCAGCCCAGAAAGCCAAGCAGAGCCTGGGCTGCAGCAGGAGAAGTGTGGCCAGCAGGGCAAGGGAGGTGATTCTCCCCTCTGCTCAGCTCTGGGAGACCCCACCTGGAGTCCTGCCTCCAGGTCTGGAGCCCCTATTGCAAGAGGGATCTGGAGGTGCTGGAAGGTGTCCAGAGCAGGGCCAGGAGGAAGAGCAGAGGGCTGGAGCTGCTCTGCTGTGAGGACAGACTGAAGGAGTTGGGGCTGTTCAGTCTGGAGAAGAGAAGGCTCTGAGGTGACCTCATTGTGGCCTTCCAGGATCTGCAGGGGCTCCAGGAAGGCTGGGGAGGGAGTGCTCAGGATCTCAGGCAGTGCTAGGACTAGGGGGAATGGAATGAAGCTGGAGGTGGGGAGATTGAGGCTGGAGGGGAGGAGGAAGTTCTTCCCCAGGAGAGTGGTGAAGCCCTGGAATGGGTTGTGCAGGGAGGTGGTTGGGGCCCTGTCCCTGGAGGTGTTTAAGGCCAGGCTGGCTGAGGCTGTGGCCAGGCTGATCTAGTGTGGGGTGTCCCTGCCCATGGCAGGGGGGTTGGAACTGGATGATCCTTGTGGTCCCTTCCAACCCTGACTGATTCCATGATACTATGATACTGTGACTCAGTTCCAAGCTGTCCTCACCTGCAGCAGAAGCTTCCTGGTATCAGCACACTGAGGAGAGATCTTTGAGTCTGGGTTACTGAGCAGCTGCAGAGAGCAGGGTCCCTTGGGAGCAGTGAGGAGCCTGGCTCTCTGCACTGACAGGAGTTGATGTCTTCATTGGCTGCTGGTTTGGGTTCTGTACACTGCCTGTGCAGAGCCAGTTTGCTCTTCCAGCCTTTTGTTCCTCATTAGAGCTAATGACTAGCCAGGAAAAGCAGCACAGAGGAGTCCCTGAGCCATGGAGCAGGGCTCTCAATGAGCAGGCTAGCTGGCTGCCTCTGGGAAAGCTCAGCAGCATCTGCCTCCCAGAGCCTGCCACACTGGCAGGTGACAGCAGTGGCTTTGCTCTGGAGGCTGAGCCCAGAGAGTGGTGGTGAATGGTGCCACAGCCCGCTGGCAGCCAGGCACCAGTGGTGTGCCCCAGGGAGCAGTGCTGGGCCCCAGCCTGTTCAATATCTTTATTGATGATCTGGAGGAGGGCATTGAGTCCATCAGCAGTAAATGTGCAGATGACAGCAAGCTGGGGGCAGGAGTTGATCTGCTGGAGGGTAGAGAGGCTCTGCAGAGGGACCTGGCCAGGCTGGGCAGATGGGCAGAGGCCAAGGGCAGGAGATTGAACACATCCAAGTGCCAGGTGCTGCACTTTGGCCACAACAACCCCAGGCAGAGCTACAGGCTGGGGTCAGAGTGGCTGAGAGCAGCCAGGCAGAGAGGGACCTGGGGGTGCTGGTTGATGGTAGGATGAACATGAGCCTGCAGTGTGCCCAGGCAGCCAGGAGGGCCAAGGGCATCCTGGCCTGCATCAGGAAGAGTGTGGCCAGCAGGAGCAGGGAGGTCATTCTGCCCCTGGACACTGCACTGCTCAGGCCACACCTGGAGTCCTGTGTCCAGTTCTGGGCTCCTCAGCTCAAGAAGGACATTGAGAGGCTTGAAGGTGTCCAGAGAAGGGCAAGGAGGCTGGGGAGGGGTCTGGAGCACAGCCCTGTGAGGAGAGGCTGAGAGAGCTGGGGTTGCTTAGCCTGGAGAAGAGGAGGCTCAGGGGAGACCTTCTTGCTCTCTGCAACTCCCTGCAGGGAGGTTGTAGCCAGGTGGGGGTTGGTCTCTTCTGCCAGGCAGCCAGCAGCAGAACAAGAGGACACAGTCTGAAGCTGTGCCAGGGGAGGTTTAGGCTGGAGGTTAGGAAGAAGTTCTACCCAGAGAGTGGGTTGCCCATTGGAATGGGCTGCCCAGGGAGGTGGTGGAGTCCCCATCCCTGGAGGTGTTCAGGAGGAGACTTGCTGGGGTGCTTGGTGCCATGGGTTAGTTAATCAGATGGTGTTGGATGATAGGTTGGACTCAATGATCCTGAAGGTCTCTTCCAACCTGGTCTGGTCTATTCTATTCTATTCTATTCTATTCTATTCTATTCTATTCTATTCTATTCTATTCTATTCTATTCTATTCTATTCTATTCTATTCCATCCTAGCAATGTTTCTTCAGGCACTGTCAGACCTGAAGTTGAAATCTGTGCAATGTTCAATTTCCTTTGAATTCACAGCACCACAGAATCACTTTGGCAAAACACTCACAGAATGCTCTGGGTTCAAAGGGACTCTCCAAGGGCATCTTGTCCAACCCAAGATGTTCATCTCCAGCTGCAGCAGGCTGCTCAGGGCCACACTGGGTTTGCATTGTTAAGTGGGAGAGAGGCTGCCCCCATCTCGCCACAACCTTCTTTCAGGGAGCTGCAGAGAGCCTCCAGGCTAAACAGCCTCAGCTCACAGAGGCACAGATTGCATTGGGCTGGGAGGGAGCCTCCAAGGTCCTCCTGCCCAACCCCTGCAGGCAGCAGGGACATCTCCAGCTGGAGCAGGCTGCCCAGGGACACATTGAGTGTGACCTTGAATGTCCCCAGGGATGCAGCCTCCACCACCTCCCTGGGCAGCCTGTGCCAGTGTCTCCCCAGCCTCCCTGTGCAGAACTCCCTCCTGATGTCCAACCTAACTCTGCCCTGCTCCAGTTCCAAACCATTGCCTCTCCTCCTATCCCCACAGCCCCTTCTGAACAGTCCCTCCCCAGCTGCCTGCAGCTGCCCTGCAGATATTGAAATGCAGCTCTGAGCTCTGCCTGGAGCCTTCTCTTCTCCAGGCTGAACAGCCCCAGCTCTCCCAGCCTGTGCCCACAGGAGAGGTGCTCCAGCCCTGGAGCCTGGCCTGAGCCAGCTGGAGGTGTCCCTGCAGGGGGGTTGGAGAGGATGACCTCTGAGGGTCCCTTCCAAGCTGATGCAATCTGTGAGTCTGTAAAGACAAAGAATTCTCATTCCCAGCCAGAGAGATCTCAATGCAGCAGGGCCTGAAGTGGGGAGGTCCCAGAAGGGATTTTAAGCTCCTCGTGTCTATTTTGAGCTGTCTCACCCCAAAAGCTTGGGCAGAGCTCTCCTCCCTCAGTACCTAACTGCCACTCCTGCTGTTCAGCTGCACAAAGCTGACAGTGTGTGAGTGCTGGCATCAACAAACCACTGCTTGGCTGCTTTCACCACTCATGGCCAGGAGGTACCAAGATGAGGTAGCCATGGAAGGGCCACCAAAGCTCAAGGGTAGTGTTGCCACAAGAATGCATGGAGAGGAGCCTGCCCTTCATGAGCACAGCCATGAAGCCAGGAGACAACTGAGCCTCCAAGCTGTGAAGCTCAGCTGCTTTCCTGCAAACAGGAGGTGGAAAACTCAAATTCCAACCACACAGCTCTTGGATCCTCTAAGGGATTGCACAGGAGTGCCAGGTCCTACAGCCTATGGCACAGGAAGATCTTCACATCCTGCCCTGTGCTCAGCACTGCTCAGGCCACACCTGGAGTCCTGTGTCCAGTTCTGGGCTCCTCAGCTCAAGAAGGACATTGAGAGGCTTGAAGGTGTGCAGAGAAGGGCAAGGAGGCTGGGGAGGGGTCTGGAGCACAGCCCTGTGAGGAGAGGCTGAGGGAGCTGGGGTTGCTTAGCCTGGAGAAGAGGAGGCTCAGGGGGAGACCTTCTTGCTCTCTGCAACTCCCTGCAGGGAGGTTGTAGCCAGGTGGGGGGTTGGTCTCTTCTGCCAGGCAGCCAGCAGCAGAACAAGAGGACACAGTCTCAAGTTGTGCCAGGGGAGGTTCAGGCTGGAGGTGAGGAGAAAGTTCTTCCCAGAGAGAGTTGTTAGCCATTGGAATGTGCTGCCCAGGGAGGTGGTGGAGTCCCCATCCCTGGAGGTGTTCAAGAGGGGATTGGATGTGGGACTTGGAGCCATGGTTAGTTGTCAGGAGGTGTTGGGTGACAGCTTGGACTTGATGATCTCTGAGGTCTTTTCCAGCCTTATTGATTCTATGATTCTATTCTATGATTCTACACATCCTGGAGAAGCAGAGAATGGGCTGGGCTGGAAGGGAGCTCCAAAGCTCATCCAGTCCAACCCCCTGCACTCAGCAGGGACGTCCTCCACTGGATCAGGTTGCCCAGGGCCCTGTCCAGCCTCACCTTGAACATCCCCAGGGATGGAGCCTCAACCACCTCCCTGGGCAGCCTGCTGCAGTGTTCCAGCAGCCTCCTGGTGCAGAACTTGTTCCTCACATCCAATCTCAATCTGCTCTGCTCTCATTTCAAACCATTGCCCCTGGGGCTGTTCCTGCAGGCCTTTGGGAACAGTCCCTCTGCAGCCTGCTTGTGGCCCTTCAGGTATTGAAATGCAGCTCTTAGCTCTCCCTGGAGCCTTCTCTTCTCCAGGCTGAACACCCCCAGCTCCCTCAGCCTGTCCCCATAGCAGAGCTGCTCCAGACCCATGATCATTTCTGAAGCCTCCTCTGGCCCTGCTCCATCAGCTCCAAGTCCTCTCTATATTTAGGGCCCCAGATCTGGCCCCAGCCCTGCAGGTGAGGTCTCCCCAGAGCAGAGCAGAGGGGCAGGATCCTCTCTCCATCTGTGGCCACACTGCTTTGGATGCAGCCCAGGCTGCCCTTGGCCTTCTGTGCTGCAGTCTCACACTGCCTGCTGCTGGCCATGCAAGCAGGAGATGTAGTCCCCATGGCACAGAACACACAGACCAAGTTCCTGCCCTTTTCTGCTTCCTTGTCTTTGCTTTTCCTCCATTTCCACTCATCCCATTCTGAGCTTTCATTGCTTTCCAGTCCTTCCCTCATTCACTGTAAAGACTTCTGAGGGTGTCAGAGAGTGACAGGACTGGGGGGGATGGAGCAGAACTAGAAGTGGGGAGATTGAGATTGGATGTGAGGAAGAAGTTGTTCCCCAGGAGGGTGGTGAGAGCCTGGCACAGGCTGCCCAGGGAGGTGGTGGAAGCCTCCTGCCTGGAGGTGTTTGCAGCCAGGCTGGAGGTGGCTGTGAGCAACCTGCTGTGGTGTGAGGTGTCCCTGGCCATGGCAGGGGGTTGGGACTGGCTGAGCCTTGAGCTCCCTTCCAGCCCTGACAGCTCTGTGGTTGATTACAACTGGAGGCAGTGCAGAGAGTTTTGAATGAAGCTCAGGACTCAAGAGGGCAATGTCCAAGCTAGGGCCTGGCTGAGGGCAGGAGTTGAGAGAGGAGGTTGAGCACTTCTCATACTCCAGGCCCTTTTCCTCCTTTCCCCCTGGGTTTCTGTGTGCCCAGGGCTGTGTGGGTGTCTGGCATGGGAGGTTGCTCTCAGTTCTTCATCTGCAGCAACAAAGTCTGCTCCCTACTCCCCTGATTCATGTCTGAACCACTAACCCAGAGCTGAGAGGCTGCCTGGCTCATTAAAAATTCCCTGAGAGAGCTTTGTGACCCAGTTCCAAAGAAAGAGAGCAGGCTCTGGCAGTGGGGGCTCAGAGCTCACAGCATCAGGGATGCAGGCAGCACATGGATTATTTAATCACCTAAGGGACTGCAGCTTGGCTGCTTCATTGATAAAAGTTGAGCTGATCTCCAGGGCTGTCTTTGTTCTGCAGCTATTCAGGCAGCTGCCAAAGGAGCAGGTGGAGAGGAAAAGAGGAAACTGGGCCAAGGTCCTAGGCATGACTACAAGGACCCAGCAAGCCCAGCTCCAGAGCCAAAGGGCTTCAATGCAAGAGCTGATGTTGCTTTCCACTTGCCTGTGAATGGCACAAAGGAGCATTCATTAGCTCAGCCATTTCATTTCATACCTTCATAGAACAGAACAGAACAGAAACCAGGTTGGAAGAAACCTTCAAGATCATCCAGTCCAACTTATCATCCAACCTCATCAACTAACCCATGGCACCAAGCACCCCATCCAGTCTCCTCCTGAACACCTCCAGGGATGGTGACTCCACCACCTCCCCAGGCAGCACATCCCAATGGGCAATCACTCTCTCTCTGTAGGACTTCTTCCTCACATCCAGCCTAAACCTCCCCTGGCACAGCCTGAGACTGTGTCCTCTTGTTCTGGTACTGGTTGCCAGGGGAGGTTGGGAGACACCTCTGAGATCACCAAGTCCAACCTCTCCCCCAGAGCTCACAGCCCCAGCCCTGCTGCTGAACCACTGCCACTACCCCACAGCCCTCAGCACCACATCCATGCAGCTCTGAAACCCCTCCAGGGCTGGGGACTGCAGCACCTCCCTGGGCAGCCTGGGACAGTGCCTGAGAGCCCTTGCTGGGGAGAGATTGTTCCTAACATCCAATCTGAACCTCCCCTGGCACAGCCTGAGGCTGTTTCTCTTCTCCTGGCACTTGGTGCGTGTGAGAGGAGCCCAACCCCCAGCTGGCTCCAAGCTCCTCTCAGGGAGCTGCAGAGAGCAATGAGGTCTCCTCTCAGCCTCCTCTCCTCCAGACTGACCCCCAGCTCCCTCAGCCATCCTCACAGCCTTGTGTTCAAGGCCCTTCAGCAGCTTCTTTGTTCTTCCTGGGCACACTCCATCACCTCAAATGTCCAACAGTTCTTCCCACACAAAGGACCTAGCTCATGATCCACCTCCTGAGCACTAATCACAATCAGAGTGAGGATCTGCCTCTGCAGCATGTCCTTCATTTCAGAGTCCTGCCCACAGCAGCTGCCACCAGGGCTGAACTGAACCCACACCACCTGCCCTGTGCTGTGCCAGCTCCAGCCCTGCTCTGCTTGCAGCTTGCCCACAGCTGCTGCTCTTGAGCTGGGGCTCTAGTCAGAAGCCTCCTCCTGCCCTTGTGATGAACATCCAAACCCTGCTGGGGAATCCAAAGATGAAATGGAAAAGAGCAGACAAATCTCAAAAGAAGGAGCAGCCTCTCTCCATCACCTTCAGGTAGAGAAGGACATCTGGGCAGCACTTGAGCTCCTCAGGGGATGAGAGGTCTCTTCAGAGAGCAGAGTAAGAGAACAGAAGCACAGCAAGCTGGAGATTCTATCCCCCCAGCACTGCTTAAGGATAGCCTGAGGTGGGGCACAAAGGAACAGAGCATAGAGACACAGAGCCCCTGAGATCTGACCCCAGAAGGACAGAGGCTCAGAGCAGCAGCAGGGAGGAGCAGCAACACCACCAAGAATCTGCACAGGGACCCCAAAAGCAACCCTGCCACTGACCACAGAGTACAGAATTAACCAGGCTGGAAAAGGCCTTTTAGATCATCCAGTCCAACCTCTCCCCCAGCACCATCTGATCAACTCAACCATGGCACCAAGGGCCTCAGCCAGGCTCTTCCTAAACACCTCCAGGCATGGGGACTCCACCACCTCCCTGGGCAGCACATCCCAGTGGCCAATCTCTCTTGCTGGGAAGAATTTCTTCCTAGCATCAGCCTAAATTTCCCCTGGCACAGCTTGCGACTGTGTCCTCTTGTTCTGCTGCTGGCTGCCTGGCAGAAGAGACCAACCCCCACCTGGCTACAACCTCCCTGCAGGGAGTTGCAGAGAGCAAGAAGGTCTCCCCTGAGCCTCCTCTTCTCCAGGCTAAGCAACCCCAGCTCCCTCAGCCTCTCCTCACAGGGCTGTGCCCCAGACCCCTCCCCAGCCTCCTTGCCCTTCTCTGGACACCTTCAAGTCTCTCAATGTCCTTCTTGAGCTGAGGAGCCCAGAACTGGACACAGGACTCAAGGGATGGCCTAAGCAGTGCTGAGCACAGGGCACAAGGACTTCCCTGCTCCTGCTGGCCACACTCTTCCTGATGCAGGCCAGGATACCCTTGGCCTTCTTGGCCCCCTGGGCACATTGCTGGCTCCTGTTTAGACAGCTATCAACCAGCACCCCCAGGTCCCTCTCTGCCTGGCTGCTCTCAGCCACTCTGTCCCCAACCTGTAGCTCTGCTTGGGGTTGTTGTGGCCAAAGTGCAGCCCCTGGCACTTGGACTTGTTGAATGCCATCCTGTTGGCCTCTGCCCATCTGTCCAGCCTAGCAAGGTCCCTCTGCAGAGCCTCTCCAACCCTCCAGCAGATCAACTCCTGCCCCCAGCTTGCTGTCAGCTGCACATTTGCTGATGAGTGACTCAATGCCCTCCTCCAGATCATCAATGGAGATGTTAAAGAGTCCGTGCAATGATGAGCCTGATAGCCTGAAACTGCCCCCAGGGAGTTTACTCTGTGCTCCCCCTGGGAGTCAGGCAGCACAAATGTGGGCAGAAAGCAGCACAGCAGTGCTGAGCAAGGTGCAGAGCTGACAGAGCAGCCCAGGCTCTGCTGGTCAGCTTGTCAGGTTGATTGCTTGAGCCCCGTGGGGCTGCTGCCCTCACCTCTGCCTGCTCTGGGCTGTGCTCCAGCCCTGGCAGGAAGAGCAAAAGTGGATTTAAAAGTGCCTGGCAGGCCTCCAGCCCTAAGGCTTCCCTGGGTGGTGTTTTCTGGGTGGTTTTTTAGTGGTTGTGTTTCTGCTGCTTCCCACAGAGATCCATTTGCAGCATTCTGTCATTTCAAAGTCTTCATTAAGAGTAGCAAGGCAGAGAAATTGTGACTGGAATAAAGAGGAGGGGGGGATCACAGCTCACAGGAGGTGAGGGGGTGAAAGGGTCTCTGGAGATCTGCCAGTCCAAGCCCCTGCCAGAGCAGGAGCAGAGAATCCAGCTCAAGCACCTCCCTGGGCAGCCTGCTGCAGTGTTCCAGCAGCCTCCTGGTGCAGAACTTGTTCCTCACATCCAATCTCAATCTGCTCTGCTCTCATTTCAAACCATTGCCCCTGGGGCTGTCCCTGCAGGCCTTTGGGAACAGTCCCTCTGCAGCCTGCTTGTGGCCCTTCAGGTATTGAAATGCAGCTCTTAGCTCTCCCTGGAGCCTTCTCTTCTCCAGGCTGAACACCCCCAGCTCCCTCAGCTGGGGAGGGACTTGTGACAAGGGCTGGGAGTGCCAGGACAAGGGACAATGGCTTTGAGCTGGGAGAGGGGAGACTGAGACTGGAGAGGAGGAAGGAATTCTTTGCAGTGAGGCTGGGAGACTCTGGCACAGGCTGCCCAGGGAGGCTGTGGCTGCCTCCTGCCTGGAGCTGTTCAAGGCCAGGCTGGATGAGGCCCTGAGCAGCCTGGGCTGGTGGGAGGTGTCCCTGCCCATGGCAGGGGTCTGGGACTGGATGATCTTGAAGGTATCTCCCAAGCCACTGCAGGAATACCTTTGCAGAGCACAGCTGGCAGTAGGCAGAGCTGTTGAAGAGCATCTCCTCCCCTTCCCTCTGCTGCACTCACACTTGCTAAACCCACTGCTGGGCAGACAACTACACACACTGCACAGGCCCTGAGTGTCTGGCTGCACATCACTGCTCTTTAACTGCCACAGACAGCACAGGAGAGGAGGCAGGCAGGGGATGAGGGAGCAGAAAGCTCAGAGGAGGGCATTCAGAAGTGAGTCTTTGCCCTGCACAGCGGTGGGGCACAGGATTTTCCTCTTTCCTTTATGGCAATGGGAGTCTGCTGCCTCCACAGAGATCACTGCCACACCAGCTCATTCTTGCTGAGCCTTCCCTTTCCTTTCACCCTGCTGACTAGCAGCAGTCTATTTCTGTACTGCAAGCATCAGCAGCTGCAACTCAAATGCCTTCATTTGATTTTCCCAGGCAGGGCTGGGTGATGTCCCCGTGGCTGCTGAGATGAGCTGGAGAAAGCTAGGGAAAAGTGAGCTGCTCCTCAGAGTAAATCCTGTGCTTGCAGAGTTGAACCCTGTGAAGCTGGGGATCCTGGGGGTGGTTTGTTTCATCTGTACCACCCCAAGAGGTTCAGGATTCTGCCCCTCTGCTCCACGCTGCTGAGACCACAGCTGGAGCTCTGGGGCCAGTGCTGGAGCACACAGCCATGAAATCCAGGGACTGCCTCCCTGGCTCTCTTCTGACCTCAAGGGATGCCAAGTGCCAGCAGCCTGTTCCTAGGGACCTGGTGACAAAGGCTAGGAGCTGGAGCTTCCCTGCTGTGAGGGCTCACACACAAGGCAAGCAGTCTGCACTGCATGTTGAGGATTCCCACAGCTCATGACATGCCTTTGGAAGTGCTGCTTTGCCATGGATCACCTGCCCAGAGAGCCACAGCAGCAGCATCCTCCCTTTAGGAAGAGTGCAGACCAGGAAGGGTAGAATTCATTGTGTGATGTGCACCAGGGAGCCCCTGCAGCCCAGAGAGCCAAGCAGAGCCTGGGCTGCAGCAAGAGAGCCACAGCCAGCAGGGCCAGGGAGGGGATTCTGCCCCTCTGCTCCACTCTGCTGAGACCACAGCTGCAGCTCTGGGGCCAACTCTGGAGCCTCTGTGCCAGGAAGGCTCTGGAGGGGCTGGAAGGTGTCCAGAGCAGGGCCAGGAGGAGGAGCAGAGGGCTGGAGCTGCTCTGCTGTGAGGACAGCCTGAGGGAGTTGGGGTTGTGCAGGCTGGAGAGGAGAAGGCTCCCAGGAGACCTCATTGTGGCCTTGCAGGATCTGCAGGGGGCTCCAAGCAAGCTGGGGAGGGACTTTTGAGGGTGTCAGGGAGGGATAGGACTGGGGGGGATGGAGCAGAACTAGGAAGGGGCAGATTGAGATTGGCTGTGAGGAAGAAGTTGTTGCCCAGGAGGGTGGTGAGAGCCTGGCACAGGTTGCCCAGGGACACCTCACACTGCAGCAGGTTGCTCACAGCCACATCCAGCCTGGCTGCAAACACCTCCAGGCAGGAGGCTGCCACCACCTCCCTGGGCAACCTGTGGGGTCTCAGCAGAGTGGAGCAGAGGGGGAGAGAAAGAGAAGTTGCAAGCAGAAGCAACAGAAGAGGGGTAACTCTCTATGCCTCTTCTCCACATCCCATTAGCAGGCCAATGGGTTCTGTAGACCTTAGCATTGCTTTCCTCTGGTGTGCCATGGCAATTGATTTCACTTTAGAGTCATAGAATCAGTCAGGGTTGGAAGGGACCACAAGGAGCATCCAGTTCCAACCCCCCTGCCATGGGCAGGGACACCCCACACTAGATCAGCCTGCCCAGAGCCTCAGCCAGCCTGGCCTTAAACACCTCCAGGGACAGGGCCCCAGCCACCTCCCTGCACAACCCATTCCAGGGCTTCACCACTCTCCTGGGGAAGAACTTCCTCCTCCCCTCCAGCCTCAATCTCCCCACCTCCAGCTTCATTCCATTCCCCCTAGTCCTAGCACTGCCTGAGATCCTGAGCAGTCCCTCCCCAGCCTTCCTGCAGGCCCAGCCTTTCAGTCTCTGCAGTCAGGACCTAGGCTAAAGTTCCCCTTCAAACGGTCCCAGATCCCCAGGGCAGATGTTGCAGGGCACAGCAGCTGGGAGCTGAGTGCAGTGTGGGGCTGAGGAGTGCAGAGCCAGCTGCTGAGCCTGGCTCAGCTGCCTGCAGGCCACTGAAGCTGCTGCAATTTCACTCTGGGTGAAATTCCAGCTGAGGAGCAGCAAAGTGAAGAGCTCTCCTCAGAAGGAGTGCACAGAGTGTCTGCCAGGGGTGCAGGCTGAGAGGTGTGAAAGAGGCAAGGGAGAAGTCTGTAGTTGTTGTGCTTTGGAGGGGTGTCTGCCCCAGGCTGCCCCAGCACAGCCAGCTGGATCCCTGCCCTCAGGGTGGCTGCAGGGAAAGAGGGAGGAGCTGCTGGCAGTGCTGCTGCTGGCAGAGCTGGAAGGGCTGGCAAGACACCACCACAGAACCACAGGATCCTGGAGTGGGGTGGGGTGGGAGGGACCTTCAAGGTCATTCTCCTGGTTTGAGGCTGGACAGATCCTCAGGTCAAGAAGGACATTGAGAGGCTTGAAGGTGTCCAGAGAAGGGCAAGGAGGCTGGGGAGGGGTCTGGAGCACAGCCCTGTGAGGAGAGGCTGAGGGAGCTGGGGTTGCTTAGCCTGGAGAAGAGGAGGCTCAGGGGAGACCTTCTTGCTCTCTGCAACTCCCTGCAGGGAGGTTGTAGCCAGGTGGGGGTTGGTCTCTTCTGCCAGGCAGCCAGCAGCAGAACAAGAGGACACAGTCTCAAGCTGTGCCAGGGGAGGTTTAGGCTGGAGGTGAGGAGAAAGTTCTTCCCAGAGAGAGTTGTTAGCCACTGGGATGTGCTGCCCAGGGAGGTGGTGGAGTCCCCATCCCTGGAGGTGTTCAAGAGGGGATTGGATGTGGCACTTGGAGCCATGGGTTAGTTGTCAGGAGGTGTTAGCCTGGAGAAGAGGAGGCTCAGGGGAGACCTTCTTGCTCTCTGCAACTCCCTGCAGGGAGGTTGTAGCCAGCTGGGGGTTGGTCTCTCCCAGGCAGCCAGCAGCAGAACAAGAGGACACAGTCGCAAGCTGTGCCAGGGGAGGTTTAGGCTGATGCTAGGAAGAAATTCTTCCCAGCAAGAGAGGTTGGCCTCTGGGATGTGCTGCCCAGGGAGGTGGTGGAGTCCCCATCCCTGGAAGTGTTTAGGAAGAGCCTGGCTGAGGCCCTTGGTGCCATGGTTGAGTTGATGAGATGGTGCTGGGTGATAGGTTGGACTCAGTGATCTCAAAGGTCTTTTCCAACATGGTTAATTGTATTGTATTGTATTCCATTCCATGCCATGCCATGCCATGCCATTCCATTCCATTCCATTCCATTCCATTCCATTCCATTCCATTCCATTCCATTCCATTCCATTCCACTCCATCCTCTCTTGCCCCTCAAAGGGAGCACAGGATGACTCTCATCACACAATGGGTTGCAGAGTGATGGGAAGGTGAAATGGAAAAGCAGCAAGTGATGTGCAGGAGCTCCAAAGCATAGTGGCAAAGATACCCCAAGGCCTACAGAGTCCCTTCCAGCACACCCAAAGGTCCCCAGCACTTCCCTTCTCCCCACCTGAGGCTCTACCCAACCTCCCCAGGGCTCTTTGTTCCCCCCAGTGCTAGGCTGGTCTCAGGCTGGCCAGGGCTGAGCCTGCCCCAACCCCTTCTGCTCCTGGCATTAGGCCCAGGCAGACCTGAGAGGCCTTGAGATCCTCCCCCAGCGTTCCCCACTAGGGAGCATCTCCCATGGGAGCAGAGAGGGAAGGAAGAGGCAGAGAAGGACTTTGCAGAGGGGTTCACAGGGTGCAGGATATTATGGGTATGAAACAGGCTGTTCCCTGTGCACACCTGACTGGGCTGGAGACTCAGGACACCAGAGCTGTAACTCCTGTGGCAGGGACAGGAGGCAGCCAGCCTGAGCTGCCACAGCCATCCACTTCCAACCTCCTGCCAAGGGCAGGGACACCTCCCACGAGCCCAAGCCTTGTCCAACCTGGCCTTGAATGCCTCCCTGGAGGGGGCATCCAGAGCCTCCCTGGGCAGTGTCTCCCCACCCATGCTCTAGCAGCTCTCAGCAGACACAGACTGATGTCTCTGGGTCCTGGCTTGCTGCTGTGGCTGCAGCTACCACTTTGCTTCTTGTCAAATGGCCTCTCTTGAGCTCCCACCTTCCATTCTGCTGCAAGAGCTGAAGAGAAGGCAGAATTGATTTGCTCAGCTGCCTGGGAGGCTTCCCTGCATTGCAATGTGGGCAGCGGTGGCAGCTCCCCTCTGGCTGCTCTGCTTTCTCACTCACAGCCCTGACAGCAAACCCCAAATGTGAGGCTCCTGCAAGGGCAGCAGCAGGGTCCCTGTCCCAGAGTGCCATGGCCACACACCTTTGGAACACCTCCATTTCCAGAGCTGTGCCTTTCTTCACCTGCAAGCTGCAGTCTGGAGCTCAGTGAGAGGCACCTAAGCAGAGCCTGCTGTGGCTGTGCTCTCAGCTGTCTCCTCCTTCCCTCCCAGCTCCCAGCTCTGCAGCTCTCTGTGCTGGCCGACCTGAGTCCCAAGTCCTCCAGGGGCAGTCCTGGGCAGTGCCCTCACCCAGCAGCATGGATTCTGCACCCCTCCAGTGCCTGCCCTGCACTGCCTGCCAGGGCTCAGCCTGGCTTCTGCCCAAGCCTAGCCCAAGGTGTGCAGAAGAGCAACAGCAGCAGCAGTGCAGCCTCCTCCCCACCCCCAGCAGTTGGAGCTGCAATAGCCCCAGGAGGGGCATGGGGAACCTTGTGTCTAGGAGCAGGGAGGTGACACCCAGGGCTTGAGGGAGAGCAAAGCCAGGTGCAGGGAGGCTGCCTGGCCAGCCTGGAAGGCCTGGACGGAGCTGTGGTGAGCAGCCTGGGGGCAGGAAGTGAGGAGCTGCTGCTGCTGGGCTGCAGTGAGGAGGCTTGGAGCCAGGGCTGTGCTGGGCTGCTGGCTGAGGGCAGCTTGGAGCCAGGGCTGCAGGCTTGGAGCCAGGGCCCTGCTGCCCTGCAGAGCTGGGCTTGGAGCCAGCTGTGCTGGGCTGCAGGCTGAGGGCAGGCTTGGAGCCAGGGCTGTGCTGGGCTGCAGAGCTGAGGGCAGGCTTGGAGCCAGGGCTGTGCTGCCCTGCAGAGCTGAGGGCAGGCTTGGAGCCAGGGCCCTGCTGCCCTGCAGAGCTTGGAGCCAGGGCTGAGGCTGAGGGGCAGGCTTGGAGCCAGGGCTGTGCTGGGCTGCAGAGCAGAGCTTGGAGCCAGGGCCCTGCTGCCCTGCAGAGGCTTGGCCAGGGCTGTGCTGGGCCAGGGCTGCTGCCCTGGGCTGAGGGCTGGCTTGGAGAGCTGAGGGCAGGCTTGGAGCCAGGGCCCTGCTGCCCTGCAGAGCTGCTGCTGCTCAGCTCCAGAGCCATCTCCAGGCTGTCCACAGCTCATTTCCAGCTGGAAGCTCCTTGGCAGCTACAGCATTGCCCAGCAGCCTTTGCTCCTGCACCCCCAGGGGCAGGCTGGGGATGTCACAAAGGGCCTGGGGTCTGCTGGGCAGGGCCAGGGCTGGCTGTTGCCAGGAGACCTGCAGCAAACAGAGGGGAGAGCAGCTGAGTGGTGCCTCAGGGAGCAGCCAGCCCAGGAGCTAGAGGAAGCCTCTGTGTCTTCAGCCTGTCCTGAGGTATTGCCAGCACGGGGCTGGGGTCTCCAACCAGGCAGCAGTCAGCCCAAGGAGCAATGTGAGTGCTGCCCACCTGGGACTGCTGTGAGGGCTGGAGGTGAGGGAGGGGCTGGAGGGGCTGGAGGGGTTGGAGGGGATAGAGGATGTGTAGGATGTGTTGCTGCTGCTGTTACTGCTGAGGCCAATGCTGTTGCTGCGTCTTCAGTTCCTGCTGCAGCTACTGCTGTTGCCTCTGCTGCTGCTGCTGTTCCTACTGATGTTGCCAGTGCTGATGTTGCTGTCACTGCTGCTGCCTCTGCTGCTGCTGCTGTTCCTACTGATGTTGCCAGTGCTGCTGTTGCTGTCACTGCTGCTGCCTCTGCTGCTGCTGCTGCTGCTGTTGCCACTGCTGTTCCTGGTTCCCCTGCTGCTGATTCTGTTGTTGCTGCTGTTGTCAATGCTGTTGCTGTGTTCTGTGATCCTGCTGCTGCCACTGCTGTTGCCTCTGCTGCTGCTGCTGCTACTGCGGTTGCTGATGGGGGTGATGGAGGAGATGGTGGTACTAGAGGTGGTGAAGGTGGTGGAGGTGATGCTGCTGGTGGCTGCTGCTACTGTTAGTGCTGGTGCTGCTGTTCCCAGTGCTGCTGTTGCTTTTTCTTGTGTTGCTGCTGCTGCTGCCTGTGCTGCTGTTGCTGTTACTGATTCTGTTGCCACTGCTGCTGTTGCTGTCACTGCTGCTGCCTCTGCTGCTGCTGCTGCTGTTGCCACTGCTGTTCCTGATTCCTCTGCTGCTGATTCTGTTGTTGCTGCTGTTGCCAATGCTGTTGCTGTGTTCTCTGCTCTTGCTGCTTCTACTGCTGTTGCTGATGGGGGTGATGGAGGATATAGAGGTAGTAGAGGTGGAGAAGGTAGTGGAGGTGGTGCAGGTGGTGGAGGTGGTGTAGAAGATGGAGGTGGTGGAGGTGGTAGAGGAGATGCAGGAGGTGGAGGAGATGGAGGGGATGCTGCTGGTGGCTGCTGCTCCTGTTAGTGCTGCTGCTGCTGTTCCCAGTGCTGCTGCTGCTGTTTCTTGTGTTGCTGCTGCTGCTGCCTCTGCTGCTGCTGCCTCTGCTGCTGCTGCTGCTGTTCCTACTGATGCTGCCACTGCTGCTGTTGCTACTGATGCTGCCACTGCTGCTGTTGCTGTCACTGCTGCTGCCTCTGCTGCTGCTGCTGCTGTTGCCACTGCTGTTCCTGATTCCTCTGCTGCTGATTCTGTTGTTGCTGCTGTTGCCAATGCTGTTGCTGTCTTCTGTGATCCTGCTGCTGCTGCTGCTGTTGCCTCTGTTGCTGCTGCTGTTACTGTTGTTGCTGATGGGGGTTATGGAGGAGATGGAGGTGGTAGAGGAGGAGTAGGTGAGGGAGGAGATGGAATTGAGGGAGTTGGTGGTTTTGGTGATGGAGGAGATGGAGGAGATGGAGGTGGTAGTGGTGGTGAAGTGATGGAGGTGGTGGAAGTGGTGTAGGGGGTAAAGGTGGTGGAGGTGATGCAGGAGGTGGAGGTGGTGGAGCAGATGCAGAAGCATCATAATCTGTAGCATAGGGAGAAGTGTTAATAGCTGCTGCAGAAGGAGAAAGAAGTAGAAGAAAGAAGAAGCAGAAAGAAGAAGAAGAGGAAGAAGAAGTATTAGCAGCAGCAGAGGCAGCAGCAGTGGCAGCAGCAGCAGCAGCAGTCTAGGAGATGATATAGGTGATGGAGTTGATGTAGGTGATGGTGGGGGAGCAGATGGAGTTGATGGTTTTAGTGATGGAGGAGCTGGAGGTGGTAGTGGTGGTGGAAGTGATGGAGGTGGTGGAGGTGGTAGAGGAGATCCAGGAGGTGGAGGAGATGGAGGTGATGCTGCTGGTGGCTGCTGCTACTGTTAGTGCTGCTGCTGCTGTTCCCAGTGCTACTGCTGCTGTTTCTTGTGTTGCTGTCACTGCTGCTACCTCTGCTGCTGCTGCTGTTCCTCCTGATGTTGACACTGCTGCTGCTGCTCCTGCTGTTGCCTCTGTTGCTGCTGCTGTTACTGCTGTTGCTGATGAAAGTGATGGAGGAGATGGAGGTAGTGGAGGTGGAGGAGGTGATGGAGATGGAGGAGGTGGTGGAGGCTCTCCAGGTGGTGGAGGTGGTGGAAAAGGTGGAGGTGGTGGAAGTGGTCTAGGAGTTGGAGGAGCTAGACGTGGAGTAGGTTGTGGAGGTGGTGGAGGTATTGTGGGTGGTGGAGGTGATGCAGGAGATGCAGGAGCATCATAATCTGTAGCATAGGGAGAAGTGTTAATAGCTGCTGCAGAAGGAGAAGAAAGAAGAAGAAAAAGAAGAAGAAGAAGAATGAAGAAGAAGAAAGAAGAAGAAGAGGAAGATGAAGTATTAGCAGCAGCAGCAGAGGCAGCAGCAGTGGCAGCAGCAGCAGTACAGGAGATGATGTAGGTGATGGAGTTGATGTAGGTGATGGTGAGGGAGGAGATGGAGTTGAGGGAGTTGATGGTTTTGGTGATGGAGAAGATGGAGGAGATGGAGGTGGTAGTGGTGGTGGAAGTGATGGAACTGGGGGAGGTGGTACAGGAGATACAGGAGGTGGAAGAGATGGAGGTGATGCTGCTGGTGGCTGCTGCTACTGTTAGTGCTGCTGCTGCTGTTCCCAGTACTGCTGTTGCTGTTTCTTGTGTTGCTGCTGCTGCTGCCTCTGCTGCTGCTGCTCTCACTGATTCTGTTGCCACTGCTGCTGTTGCTGTCACTGCTGCTGTCTCTGCTGCTGCTCCTGCTGTTGCCACTGCTGCTCCTGATTCCCCTGCTGCTGATTCTGTTGTTGCTGCTGTTGCCAATGCTGTTGCTGTGTTCTGTGCTCCTCCTGCTGCTGCCAGTGCTGTTGCCTCTGTTGCTGCTGCTGTTACTGTTGTTGCTAATGGGGGTGATGAAGGAGATGGTGGTAGTAGAGGTGGAAGAGGTGGTGGAGGTGGTGCAGGTGGTGGAGGTGGTGTAGAAGATGGAGGTGGTGGAGGTGGTAGAGGAGATGCAGGAGGAGGTGGAGGAGATGGAGGTGATGCTGCTGGTGGCTGCTGCTCCTGTTAGTGCTGCTGCTGCTTTTCCCAGTGCTGCTGCTGCTGTTTCTTGTGTTGCTGCTGCTGCCTCTGCTGCTGCTGTTAGTGATTCTGTTGCCCATGCTGCTGTTGCTGTCACTGCTGCTGCCTCTGCTGCTGCTGTTGCTGTTGCTGTTGCCACTGCTGTTCCTGATTCCTCTGCTGCTGATTCTGTTGTTGCTGCTGTTGCCAATGCTGTTGCTGTGTTCTGTGCTCCTGCTGCTGCTACTGCAATTACTTCTGTTGCTGCTGTTATTGCTGCTGTTGCTGATGGGGGTGATGGAGGAGATGGAGGTAGTAGAGGTGGAGGGGGTGGTGGAGGTGGTAGAGGGGGTGGAGAAGGTGGAGATGATGGAGGTGGTCTAGAAGGTGGAGGTGGTAGATGGGGAGTAGGTGGTGGAGGGATTGTAGGTTGTGGAGGAGGAGATGGAGGTGTTAAAGGAGATGCAGGAGCATCGTAATCTATAGCATAGGGAGAAGTGTTAATAGCTGCTGCAGAAGGAGAAGAAAGAAGAAGAAGAAGAATGAAGAAGAAGAAAGAAGAAGAAGAGGAAGATGAAGTATTAGCAGCAGCAGCAGAGGCAGCAGCAGTGGCAGCAGCAGCAGCAGCAGTACAGGAGATGATGTAGGTGATGGAGTTGATGTAGGTGATGGTGAGGGAGGAGATGGAGTTGAGGGAGTTGATGGTTTTGGTGATGGAGGAGATGGAGGAGATGGAGGTGGTAGTGGTGGTGGAAGTGAGGGAGGTGGTGGAGGTGGTAGAGGAGATAGAGGTGGTGGTGGAGGTGGTGGAGGTGATGCTGCTGGTGGCTGCTGCTGCTGTTAGTGCTGCTGCTGCTGTTCCCAGTGCTGCTGCTGCTGTTTCTTGTGTTGCTGCTGCTGCTGCCTCTGCTGCTGCTGCCTCTGCTGCTGCTGCTCTCACTGATTCTGTTGCCACTGCTGCTGTTGCTGTCACTGCTGCTGCCTCTGCTGCTGCTGTTGCTGTTGCCACTGCTGTTCCTGATTCCTCTTCTGCTGATTCTGTTGTTGCTGCTGTTGCCAATGCTGTTGCTGTCTTCTGTGATCCTGCTGCTGCCACTGCTGTTGCCTCTGCTGCTGCTGCCACTGCTGTTGCCTCTGTTGCTGCTGCTCTTACTGCTGCTGCTGATGGGGGTGATGGAGGATATGGTGGTAGTAGAGGTGGAGGATGTGGTGGAGGTGGTCCAGTTGGTGGAGGTGGTGGAGGTATTCTAGGAGGTGGAGGAGCTAGAGGTGGAGTAGGTTGTGGAGGTGATGCAGGAGATGTTGGAGGAGATGCAGGAGTATCATAATCTATAGCATAGGGAGAAGTGTTAATAGCTGCTGCAGAAGGAGAAGAAAGAAGAAGAAGAAGAATGTAAAAGAAAGAAGAGGAAGATGAAGTATTAGCAGCAGCAGCAGAGGCAGCAGCAGTGGCAGCAGCAGCAGCAGTAGCAGTACAGGAGATGATGTAGGTGATGGAGTTGATGTAGGTGATGGTGAGGGAGGAGATGGGGTTGAGGGAGTTGATGGTTTTGGTGATGGAGGAGATGGAGGAGATGGAGGTGGTAGTGGTGGTGGAGGTGTTCCCATTGCTGCTGTTGCTGTTTCTTGTGTTGCTGCTGCCACTGTTGCTGCCTCTGCTGCTGCTGTAGCTGTTTCTGTTGCCATTGCTGCTGTTGCTGCCTCTCCTGCTGCTGCTGTTCCTACTGATGTTGCCAGTGCTGCTGTTGCTGTCACTGCTGCTGCCTCTGCTGCTGCTGCTGCTGCTGTTCCCACTGCTGCTGCTGCTGTTTCTTGTGTTGCTGCTGCTGCTGCCTCTCCTGCTGCTGCTTCTGCTGCTGCTGCTCTCACTGATTCTGTTGCCACTGCTGCTGTTGCCACTGCTGCTGTTGCCACTGCTGCTGTTGCTGTCACTGCTGCTGCCTCTGCTGCTGCTGCTGCTATTGTCAATGCTGTTCCTGATTCCTCTGCTGCTGATTCAGCTGTTTCTGCTGTTGCCATTGTTGTTGCTGTGTTCTGTGATCTTGCTGATGATTACTGCTGTTGCTGATGGGGGTGATGGAGGAGATGGTGGTAGTAGAGGTGGAAGAGGTGGTGGAGGTGGTGCAGGTTGTGGAAGTGGTGGAAAAGGTGGAGGTGGTGGAGGTGGTCTAGGAGTTGGAGGGGCTAGAGGTGGAATAGGTTGTGGAGGAGGTGGATGTGGTGGAGGCTGTGGAGGTGGTGGAGGAGATCAGGAGCATCCTAATCTGTAGCATAGGGAGAAGTGCTAATAGCTGCTGCGGATGGAGAAGAAAGAAGAAGAATGAAGAAGAAGAAAGAAGAAGAGGAAGATGAAGTATTAGCAGCAGCAGAGGCAGCAGCAGTGGCAGCAGCAGCAGCAGTATAGGAGATGATGTAGGTGATGGAGTTGATGTAGGTGCTGGTAGGGAGGAGATGGCTTTGAGGGAGTTGGTGGTTTTGGTGATGGAGGAGATGGAGGAGATGGAGGTGGTAGTGGTGGTGGAAGTGATGGAGGAGGTGGAGGTGGTGGAGGAGATGGAGGTGATGCTGCTGGTGGCTGCTGCTACTGTTAGTGCTGCTGCTGCTGTTCCCATTGCTGCTCCTGCTGTTTCTTGTGTTGCTGCTGCTGCTGCACTACTGCTGCTGTAGCTGTTTCTGTTCCCATTGCTGCTGTTGCTGCTGCTGCCTCTGCTGCTGCTGCCTCTTCTGCTGCTGTTGTTACTGATTCTGTTGCTGCTTCCTCTGTTCCTACTGATGTTACCAATGCTGCTGTTGCTGTCACTGCTGCTGCCTCTGCTGCTGCTGCTGTTGCCTCTGTTGCTGCTGCTGTTACTGCTGTGGCTGATGGGGGAGATGGAGGAGATGGTGGTAGTAGAGGTGGAAGAGGTGGTGGAAAAGTTGGAGGTGGTGGAGGTGGTCTAGGAGTTGGAGGAGCTTGAGGTGGAGTAGGTCGTGGAGGAGGTGGAGGTGGTGTAGGATGTGGAGGTGGTGGAGGAGATCAGGAGCATCATAATCTGTAGCATAGGGAGAAGTATTAATAGCTGCTGCAGAAGGAGAAGAAAGAAGAAGAAGAAGAATGAAGAAGAAGAAAGAAGAAGAGGAAGATGAAGTATTAGCAGCAGCAGCAGAGGCAGCAGCAGTGGCAGCAGCAGCAGCAGCAGTACAGGAGATGATGTAGGTGATGGAGTTGATGTAGGTGATGGTGAGGGAGGAGATGGAGTTGAGGGAGTTGATGGTTTTGGTGATGGAGGAGATGGAAGAGATGGAGGTAGTGGAGGTGGAGGAGGTGATGGAGGTGGAATAGGTGGTGGAGGTGGTGGAGGTGGTGGAGGAGATGCCGGAGCAATGTAATCAGTAGCATAGGGAGAAGTGTTAATAGCTGCTGCAGAAGGACAAGAAAGAAGAAGAAGAAGAAGAAAGAAGAAGAAGAAGAAGAAAGAAGAAGAAGAAAGAAGAAGAGGAAGATGAAGTATTAGCAGCAGCAGCAGCAGTACAGGAGATGATGTAGGTGATGGAGTTGATGTAGGTGATGGTGATGGGGGGATGGAGTTGATAGTTTTGGTGATGGAGGAGATGGAGGAGGTGGAGGTGGTGGAGGTGGTGGAAGTGATGGAGGTAGTGGAGGTGGTAGAGGAGATGCAGGAGGTGGAGGAGATGGAGGTGATGCTGCTGGTGGCTGCTGCTACTGTTAGTGCTGCTGCTGCTGTTCCCAGTGCTGCTGTTGCTGTTTCTTGTGTTGCTGCTGCTGCTACCTCTGCTGCTGCTGCCTCTGCTGCTGCTGCTCTCACTGATTCTCTTGTCACTGCTGCTGTTGCTGTCACTGCTGCTGGCTCTGCTGCTGCTGCTGTTCCTACTGATGTTGCCACTGCTACTGCCTCTGCTGCTGCTGCTGCTGCTGTTGCCACTGCTGTTCCTGATTCCTCTGCTGCTGATTCTGTTGTTGCTGCTGTTGTCAATGCTGTTGCTGTGTTCTGTGATCTTGCTGCTGCTACTGCTGTTGCTGATGGGGGTGATGGAGGAGATGGTGGTAGTAGAGGTGGAAGAGGTGGTGGAGGTGTTGCAGGTTGTGGAGGTGGTCCAGGCGGTGGAGGTGGTGGAGGTGGTCTAGGAGGTGGAGGTGGTCTAGGAGGTGGAGGTGGTGGAGAAGGTGGAGGTGGTGGAGGTAGTCTAGGAGGTGGAGGTGGTAGAGGTGGAGTAGGTGGTGGAGATGGTGGAGGTGTTGGAGGAGATGCAGGAGCATCGTAATCAGTAGCATAGGGAGAAGTGTTAATGGCTGCTGCAGAAGGAGAAGAAAGAAGAAGAAATAAGTAGAAAGAAGAATAAGAAAGAAGAAGAAAAGGAAGATGAAGTATTAGCAGCAGCAGCAGTGGCAGCAGCAGTGGCAGCAGCAGCAGCAGTCTAGGAGATGATGTAGGTGATGGAGTTGATGTAGGTGATGGAGGAGATGGAGGTGGTAGTGGTGGTGAAGTGATGGAGGAGGTGGAGGTGGTAGAGGAGATGCAGGAGGTGGAGGAGATGGAGGTGATGCTGCTGGTGGCTGCTGCTCCTGTTAGTGCTGCTGCTGCTGTTCCCAGTGCTGCTGTTGCTGTTTCTTGTGTTGCTGCTGCTGCTGCCACTGCTGCCACTGCTGCTGCCTCTGCTGCTGCTGTAGCTGTTTCTGTTGCCATTGCTGCTGTTGCTGTCACTGCTGCTGCCTCTGCTGCTGCTGCTGTTCCTACTGATGTTGCCAATGCTGCTGTTGCTGCTGCTGCTGCTGCTGCCTCTGCTGCTGCTGCTGTTGTTGCCAGTGCTGTTACTGATTCCTCTGGTGCTGATTCTGTTGTTGCTGCTGTTGCCAATGCTGTTGCTGTGTTCTCTGCTCCTGCTGCTTCTACTGCTGTTGCTGATGGGGGTGATGGAGGATATAGAGGTAGTAGAGGTGGTGCAGGTGGTGGAAAAGGTGGAGGTGGTGGAGGTGGTCTAGGAGTTGGAGGAGCTAGAGGTGGAGTAGGATGTGGAGGTGGTGGAGGAGATGCAGGAGATGCAAGAGCATCGTAATCTGTAGCATAGGGAGAAGTGTTAATAGCTGCTGCAGAAGGAGAAGAAAGAAGAAGAAGAAAGAAGAAGAAGAAAGAAGAAGAAGTATTAGCAGCAGCAGCAGAGGCAGCAGCAGTGGCAGCAGCAGCAGCAGCAGTCTAGGAGATGATGTAGGTGATGGAGTTGGTGTAGGTGATGGTGAGGGAGGAGATGGAGTTGAGGGAGTTGATGGTTTTGGTGATGGAGGAGATGGAGGTGGTGGTGGAGGTGGTGGAGGTGATGCTGCTGGTGGCTGCTGCTCCTGTTAGTGCTGCTGCTGCTGTTCCCATTGCTGCTGTTGCTTTTTCTTGTGTTGCTGCTGCTGCTGCCTCTGCTGCTGCTGTTGCTGTTTCGGTTCCCATTACTGCTGTTGCTGCTGCTGCCTCTGCTGCTGTTGCCTCTGCTGCTGCTGTTGTTACTGATTCTGTTGCTGCTTCCTCTGTTGCTGCTGCTGCTGTTCCTACTGATGTTGCCAATGCTGCTGTTGCTGTCACTGCTGCTGCCTCTGCTGCTGCTAATTCTGTTGCCTCTGTTGCTGCTGCTGTTACTGCTGTGGCTGATGGGGGTGATGGAGGAGATGGAGGTAGTGGAGGTGGAGGAGGTGATGGAGGTGGAGGAGGTGGTGGAGGTGGTGGAGAAGGTGGAGGTGGTGGAGGTAGTCTAGGAGGTGGAGGTGGTAGAGGTGGAGTAGGTGGTGGAGGTGGTGGAGGTGTTGGAGGAGATGCAGGAGCATTGTAATCAGTAGCATAGGGAGAAGTGTTATTAGCTGCTGCGGAAGGAGAAGAAGAAAGAAGTAGAAAGAAGAAGAAGAAGAAAGAAGAACAGGAAGATGAAGTATTAGCAGCAGCAGCAGAGGCAGCAGCAGTGGCAGCAGCAGCAGTGCAGGAGATGATATAGGTGATGGAGTTGATGTAGGTGATGGTGAGGGAGGAGATGGAGGCAGTGGAGGTGGAGGAGGTGATGGAGATGGAGGAGGTGGCTCAGGTGGTAGAGGTGGTCCAGGTGGTGGAGGTGGTCCATTTGGTGGAGGTGGTGGAAGTAGTCTAGGAGGTGGAGGTGGTAGAGGTGGAGTAGGTGGTGGAGCTGGTGGAGGAGATGCAGGAGCATCATACTCGGTAGCATAGGGAGAAGTGTTAATAGCTGCTGCAGAAGGAGAAGAAAGAAGAAGAAGAAGAATGAAGAAGAAGAAAGAAGAAGAAGAGGAAGATGAAGTATTAGCAGCAGCAGCAGAGGCAGCAGCAGTGGCAGCAGCAGCAGCAGTCTAGGAGATGATGTAGGTGATGGAGTTGGTGTAGGTGATGGTGATGGAGGAGATGGAGTTGAGGGAGTTGATGGTTTTGGTGATGGAGGAGATGGAGGAGATGGAGGTGGTAGTGGTGGTGGAAGTGAGGGAGGTGTAGGAGGTGGTAGAGGAGATGCAGGAGGTGGAGGAGATGGAGGTGATGCTGCTGGTGGCTGCTGCTACTGTTAGTGCTGCTGCTTCTGTTCCCAGTGCTGCTGCTGCTGTTTCTTGTGTTGCTGTCACTGCTGCTGCCTCTGCTGCTGCTGCTGTTCCTACTGATGTTGACACTGGTGCTGTTGCTGCTGCTGCTGCCTCTGCTGCTGCTGCTGCTGTTGCCTCTGTTGCTGCTGCTGCTGTTGCCTCTGTTGCTGCTGCTGTTCCTGCTGTTGCTAATGGGGGTGATGGAGGAGATGGAGGTAGTGGAGGTGGAGGAGGTGATGGAGGTGGAGGAGGTGGTGGAGGTGGTCCAGGTGGTGGAAGTGGTGGAAAAGGCGGAGGTGGTGGAAGTGGTCTAGGAGTTGGAGGAGCTAGAGGTGGAGTGGGTTGTGGAAGCTGCTGGAGGTATTGTGGGTGGTGGAGGTGATGCAGGAGATGCAGGAGCATCATAATCTGTAGCATAGGGAGAAGTGTTAATAGCTGCTGCAGAAGGAGAAGAAAGAAGAAGAAGAAAGAGAAGAAGAAGAAGAAAGAAGAAGCAGAAAGAAGAAGAGGAAGTATTAGCAGCAGCAGCAGAGGCAGCAGCAGTGGCAGCAGCAGCAGCAGTCTAGGAGATGATGTAGGTGATGGAGTTGGTGTAGGTGATAGTGAGGGAGGAGATGGACTTGAGGGAGTTGGTGGTTTTGGAGATGGAGGAGATGGAGGTGGTAGTGGTGGTGGAAGTGATGGAGGTGGTGGAGGTGGTAGAGGAGATGCAGGAGGTGGAGGAGATGGAGGTGATGCTGCTGGTGGCTGCTGCTACTGTTAGTGCTGCTGCTGCTGTTCCCAGTGCTGCTGTTGCTGTTTCTTGTGTTGCTGCTGCTGCTGCCTGTGGTGCTGCCTCTGCTGCTGCTGCTGTCACTGATTCTGTTGCCACTGCTGCTGTTGCTGTCACTGCTGCTGCCTCTGCTGCTGCTGCTGTTCCTACTGATGTTGCCAATGTTGCTGTTGCTGTCACTGCTGCTGCCTCTGCTGCTGCTGCTGCTGTTGCTGTTGTCAATGCTGTTCTGATTCCTCTGCTGCTGATTCTGTTGTTGCTGCTATTGCCAATGCTGTTGTTGTCTTCTGTGATCCTGCTGCTGCTCCTGCTGTTGCCTCTGTTGCTGCTGCTGTTACTGTTGTTGCTGATGGGAGTGATGGAGGAGGTGGAGGTAGTAGAGGTGGAGGAGGTGGTGGAGGTGGTGGAGGGGGTGGAGAAGGTGGAGGTGGTAGAGGTGGAGTAGGTGCTGGTGGGATTATAGGTTGTGGAGGAGGAGATGGAGGTGTTAAAGGAGATGCAGGAGCATCATAATCTATAGCATAGTGAGAAGTGTTAATAGCTGCTGCAGAAGGACAAGAAAGAAGAAGAAGAATGAAGACGAAGAAAGGAGAAGAGGAAGATGAAGTATTAGCAGCAGCAGCAGAGGCAGCAGCAGTGGCAGCAGCAGCAGCAGCAGTGTAGATGATGTAGGTGATGGAGTTGATGTAGGTGATGGTGAGGGAGGAGATGGAGTTGAGGGACTTGATTGTTTTGGTGATGGAGGAAATGGAGGAGATGGAGGTGGTAGTGGTGGTGGAAGTGATGGAGGTGGTGAAGGAGGTGGAGGTGGTGTACGAGGTGAAGGTGGAGGAGGTGATGCCGGAGTTTGAGGTGGTGGAGCAGATGCAGGAGCATCATAATCTGTAGCTTAGGGAGAAGTGTTAATAGCTGCTGCAGAGAACGAAGCAGAAGGGGAAGATGAAGTATTAGCAGTAGCAGAGGCAGAGGGAGGAGAGGAAATTGATGGTTTTGGTGATGGAGGAGATGGATGAGATGGAGGTGGTAGTGGTGGTGGAAGTGATGGAGGTGGTCTAGGTGGTGGAGTTTAAGGAGGAGGAGGTGATGGAGGAGATGGAGGTGATGGAGCCCACGACACTCATTCATTACCTGCCCTGGCTGGGAGGCACTCAGTGCTTCTCTCTGTTCCTGGGGACAGTTTGGCTCAGTTTGGATGAACACAGAGCACAGGAAGGCAAACTGGAGCTGAAAGTCTGACAGCAGAGTTCTTGGTGTAGAGGCTAAACAAACCTGGGCTCCAGATCCCCCTGGATCTGTGCTGTGAAATGCAGCTGCAGAGATCCTGCTGCCTGAGTTCTTCTAAACTGTGAACAATGTTCTCCTGATAGATCAATGATTTCCCTGGCACAGGGAGTGCCATGGCAAAGCCAAGGGGGCAGGGGGACAAGGCACTGCTGGGGACATTCCCATTGGGCTCCAGAGGGGAAGGTTCCCCAGGAGCACAGCCAGGCCCTGGCAGCAGCTCCCAAGGGCAGCAGTGGAGTCCCCTGCCCTGGGCAGCTTAAGGCTCAGCTTGCCAGGGCCAGCTCCTTGCAACTCTGCTGTGCCCTAGACAGGTTGGGGCAGATGATGCTTGGGGTCCTTCCAGCCTGGCACTCTGGGTTCTGTGATTTCTGCTTGCAGGCTTCCAAAGCCATTGGGAGAGAGCAAGCCCAGGGCAGGAGTCAGCCTCTCCCTCCAGCCCCTGCCAAGCTGGGCACTGCTCAGCACAGCAGCCCCTGCCCAGCCCCTTGGCTTGCTCAGCACAGGCACAGGAGGGGCAGTGCCCAGCCTGCAGCACACAGAGGTGCAGAGCAGCTGGCCCTGGGATGGGGCACCCCCAGGCTGCTCCTTCCCCTGAGAGCTCCACAGCTGACCCCAAGCCGCAAAGGGCAGAGGCTGCTGCTCACATGTTTGCCACACCAGGAGCAGCCAGAGCAAAGCATCACAGAGCTGTGCTGGCTGGCAAAGACCTTTCAGACCACTGAGTCCAACCTTACCCCAGCACTGCCAGGGCACCACTGAACCCTGGCTTCAGCACCACAGCTACACAGCTTGGAAACCCCTCCAGAGATGGGGACCCCAGCACGGTGCTGGCAGCCTGGCCCAGGCCTTGACAACCCTTCTGGGGAGGAAACTCTTCCTCCTCTCCACCCTGAAGCTCCCTTGGTGCAACCTGGTGCCATCTCCTCCTGACCTGTTGCTTTTTCCTTGGGAGAAGAGAGCAAGCCCCACCAGGGAGGGTCTGGAGCACAGGGCTGGGGAGGAGCAGCTGAGGGACCTGGGGGTGGTTCAGTCTGGAGAAGAGGAGGCTGGGGGAGATCTCCTTGCCCTCTACAGCGCCCTGAAGAGAGGCTGCAGTGAGCTGGGGGTCACAGCATCATAGAATGTTTGGCTCAAAAGGCACTTTAAAGCTCATTGTTACAGTTTGAGCTGGGTGTCCCCCTGCAATGTTTACTTCCTGTGTCCAGAAATCCAGCCCAGGGGTGGACACAGGAAATTATGTAGTATTTCATACCACAATCCTTTGCACCACTATAAGATCCAGTGCGGAGTCTAGCACTATCTATTTTCTTCCTCCTCCGTCAGCCGGTAACTGGGGGAGATGTTTCCTGGCTTTGGGCCTGGCTAGGCCCAAGGCCACGGGGGGATGGGCAGTCTCAGATCTGGCCAGCTGAGACTAGCCTAGCAGTGGGAGGGGGAAGAAGGAGCCCTGGGGGTCTCGGGTGTACCCTCAGGTGGGGATGGGATTTCTTTGGGTCTGCTTTGGGATCTTTCTTTATCACTGTGCCTTTGCTTTTCTGTAGAAGTTCACTGCTTTCTATTTAAACTTTCCATCACTTTTGCAATCCGTTTGTCTGAGTGTTTATTGTTGCCAGGGGTGGGGAAGGGGGCTGCCTCAACCCAGCACACTCATCCAGTCCCAACCCCCTGCCATGGGCAGGGACACCTCCCACCAGCCCAGGCTGCTCAAGGCCTCATCCAGCCTGGCCCTGAACAGCTCCAGGGAGGAGGCAGCCACAGCCTCCCTGGGCAGCCTGTGCCAGTGTCTCACTGTGGTGGTTGAGGCTGGGTGCTGGCCCGGATGCCACTGCACAGAACACACCTGGGAGGTCCCAAAGGGTGTGCTCAGCCCAGGGGGTGGTCACAGGGAACCAGGTATTGCATTCCCATAATGCCCTGCTCCCCTCTAAAATGCCCATGCAGGGTCTTCACTTCCTCTTCTGTCCCCAGCTGCAGCCTAGGGAAAATGGCTGAGCTGCCTCCCTTGGGTGTGCCCAGCCCCAAGGCTGGGTTGTGGGGGGGAGGAGAGAGCCCTGGGGGTTTGGGTGTACCCCCAGGTGGGGATGGGATGTTCTTGTGTGTGTTGTGGGATTTCTCTCTCTTTGTCAGGTGCCTGTGGCTCTCTGTAAAGCTTTCATTGGTGTTTTGTATTGTTTTCTATTTAACCTTTCCATCCCTTTTGCAATCCCTTTGTCTGAGTCCCTGTCTCTGCCCATGGTGGGGAGGGGGTCTGCCCCAACCCATTACACTCACCACCCTCACTGCCAAGAATTTCTTCCTCATCTCCAGCCTCAGTCTCTCCTCTCCCAGCTCAAAGCCATTGTTCCTCACCCTGTCACTCCCAGCCCTTGCCCAAAGTCCCTTCCCAGCTCTCCTGGAGCCCTTCCGGTACTGGAAGGCTGATCTGAGTTCTCTTCTCCCTAGTCTCAGCTGACAGAAGGAGAGGAACTGGCCTGAAATTGTGCCAGGGGAGGGTTAGGTTGGAGATGAGAAATTTCTCTGCTGCAAGAGTGGTCAGGGACTGGAACTTACATCTAATTGCTCAAGCAGCAGGAGCTGAGCTTTCAACTGGCTCCACAGCCTGCTCAGGCTGCACAGCAGCCAGAGCTGTGATTTTTCTCCTCAATATACCCACCACAGCTGATTGTTCTCACTCACTGCAGTCAAAACATCAAAAGAAGTGCAGCCAGGAGGTTAAAGGAGGGGTTCTGCCCCTCAACCAACCCTGCTCTGGTGAGACCCCACCTGCAGCACTGCATCCAGTTCTGGAGCCCCCAGCAGAAGGAGGACCTGGCTGCTGGAGAGGGTCCAGAAGAGGTCACAAAGATGATCAGAGGGCTGAAGGACCTCTGCTATGGGGACAGGCTGGGAGAGTTGGGGCTGTGCAGCCTGGAGAAGAGAAGGCTCCAGGGAGACCTTAGAGCAACCTTCCAGTACCTGAAGGGACTGCAGGAGAGCTGGGGAGGGACTTGTCACTCCTGCAGCAGAACTCTGAGCAGCACCACAAGTGTGGCTGCTGGGCATCACTGAGGCCTTTGGCTGCAGCTGCCTTTGGCTGGGGCTGGGGCTGGCAGGCACCTGGGGCTGGGGGTTGGCTGCTGTTGGAATCAAGCAAGCCAAAGCTTCCTCAGCTGCAGAGCTGACTGTGCAGGAGGCTGAGCTCAGAAGGAGGCCTGCAGGGCTGGAGCCCCAAGGCTTTTCTCCCTTTGGCAGCCTGAGTGCCATGGCTCAGGGCTGGTGCTGCCAGTGGAGCCCTGGTTAGAGTTGAAGCCCTTGGGGTGAGAGCACTGCTGGGCCCCCCAAGCATCCCCAGCTGCACTCTTCCCAGCTGCTCAGCTCCCTAAAGCCTGAGCACTGCCCAAGGATGTCTGCTCAAGTGTGCAGCTCTCAGGGGTGGTGAAGGTGGCTGCCCTCAGTTACAGCTCATCTTTTCTCTCTTTTCTCAGTGTCACTCTCCAGCTGGATGTGCTTAGGGGCATGGTGCTGATTGGTGCTGGAAAGTCAATGGCCCTTCAGGAGGTGCTGGCACCTAGAGAAACTGGGAGCAAAAGAGCTAGCAGATGATAACATTTTTCCTTATCATCCTTGCTTGCAGTTCCTCAGAGTGTTCCTCAGCCTAGGTTAGGACTATCCAGCCCCAGCCCCCTCAGCCATTCCTCAGCAGACTTGTTCTCCAGACCCTTCACCAGCTTGGTTGCTCCAGCCTCTCAATGTCCTTCTTGGAGTGAGAGGCCCAAACCTGACCCTGGTGTTTGAGGTGTTGCCTCCCCAGTGCCCAGCACAGGGGCACCATCACTTCCCCACTCCTGCTGGCCAAGCCAGTGCTGATTCAGGACAGGATGCTAGTGGCCTCCATGGCCACCTGGGCACATGCTGGCTCTCATTCAGGCAGCTGTCAGACAACACCCCCAGGGCATTCCCCACCAAGCAGCTCTCCAGCCTCTCTGCCCCAAACCTGTAACATTCAAGGGGCTGTGAAGAGCCAAGTGCAGCACTCAACACTTGACCCTGTGCAAACTCATACTGTGGGCCTCAGCCCATGGACCCAGCCTGGCCAGGCCTCTCTGCAAAGCCTTTCCTGCTCTCCAGCAGATTATCACAGTGTCACAGAATCACCAAGGTTGGAAGAGACCTCAAAGATCATCAAGTCCAAGCTGTCACCACAGACCTCATGACTAAACCATGGCACCAAGTGCCACATCCAATCCCCTCTTGAACACCTCCAGGGATGGGGACTCCACCACCTCCCTGGGCAGCACATTCCAGTGGCTAACAACTCTCTCTGGGAAGAACTTTCTCCTCCCCTCCAGCCTAAACCTCCCCTGGCACAGCCTGAGACTGTGTCCTCTTGTTCTGCTGCTGGCTGCCTGGCAGAAGAGACCAACCCCCACCTGGCTCCAACCTCCCTGCAGGGAGTTGCAGAGAGCAAGAAGGTCTCCCCTGAGCCTCCTCTTCTCCAGGCTAAGCAACCCCAGCTCCCTCAGCCTCTCCTCACAGGGCTGTGCTCCAGACCCCTCCCCAGCCTCCTTGCCCTTCTCTGGACACCTTCAAGTCTCTCAATGTCCTTCTTGACCTGAGGAGCCCAGAACTGGACACAGGACTCAAGGTGTGGCCTGAGCAGTGCTGAGCACAGGGCACAAGGACTTCCCTGCTCCTGCTGGCCACACTCTTCCTGATGCAGGCCAGGATGCCCTTGGCCTTCTTGGCCCCCTGGGCACACTGCTGGCTCATGTTCATAGTTTCATAGTTTCATAGTTTCATTCAGGGTTGGAAGGGACCACAAGGATCATCTAGTTCCAACCCCCCTGCCATGGGCAGGGAAACCCCACACTAGATCAGGCTGGACAGAGCCTCATCCAGCCTGCTCTTAAACACCCCCAGGGACGGGGCCTCGACCACCTCCCTGGACAACCCATTCCAGGGTCTCACCACTCTCATGGTGAAGAACCTCCTCCTCACATCTAGCCTGAATCTCCCCACCTCCAGCTTCATTCCATTCCCCCTAGTCCTATCACTACCTGACATCCTGAGAAGTCCCTCCCCAGCCTTCCTGTAGGCCCCCTTCAGATACTGGAAGGCCACAATTAGGTCACCTCGGAGCCTTCTCTTCTGCAGACTGAACAGCCCCAACTCCTTCAGTCTGTCCTCATAGGAGAGGTGCTCCAGCCCTCTGATCATCCTTGTGGCCCTTCTCTGGACACGTTCCAGCACCTCCACATCCCTCTTGTAATAGGGGCTCCAGAACTGGACACAGTACTCCAGGTGGGGTCTCACCAGGGCTGAGTAGAGGGGGAGGATCACCTCCCTCGACCTGCTAGCCACACTTCTCCTGATGCAGCCCAGGATCTGATTGGCCTTGCGGGCTGCAAGTGCACATTGGGAGCTCATGTTGAGCTTTTTGTCCACCAGCACCCCCAAGTCTCTCTCCTCAGGGCTACTTTCCAGCCAGTCACTGCCCAGCCTGTATTTGTGCCTGGGATTGCCTCGACCCAGATGCAGGACCCTGCACTTGCTCTTATTGAACTTCATGAGGTTGGCTTGTGCCCACCTCTCCAGCCTGTCAAGGTCCCTCTGGATGGCCTCCCTTCCCTCCAGTGTGTCTGCTGCACCACACAGCTTGGTGTCATCAGCAAACTTGCTGAGAGTGCACTCAATGCCACTGTCCATGTCACCCACAAAGATGTTGAACAAGACAGGTCCCAGGACTGATCCCTGAGGGACTCCGCTTGTCACTGACCTCCACTGGGACATGGAGCCATTGACAGCCACTCTTTGGGTGCGGCCATCAAGCCAGTTCCTTATCCATCTAGTGGTCCACCCATCAAACCCATGTGTCACCAGTTTGGAGACCAGGATGTGGTGCGGGACAGTGTCAAAGGCTTTGCTCAGGTCCAGGTAAATGACATCAGTTGCTCGCCCCTCATCTATTAATGTTGTCACCTGCTCATAGAAGGCCACCAGGTTGGTCAGGCAGGATTTGCCCTTGGCAAAGCCATGCTGGCTGTTCCCAATTACCTCTTCACTATTCTTTTGAGCAAGTAGTGACTCCAGGAGGATCTGCTCCATGATCTTTCCAGGCACAGAGGTGAGACTGACTGGCCTGTAGTTCCCTGGTTCCTCCTTCTTACCCTTTTTGAAGATGGGGGCAATGTTTCCCCTTTTCCAGTCCGTGGGGACTTCACCAGATTGCCATGACTTTTGAAATATAACAGAGAGGGGTTTAGCAACCTCATCTGCCACTTCTCTTAGTACCCGTGGGTGTATCCCATCGGGTCCCATGGACTTGAACACTTTCAGGTTCTTCAGGTGATCACCAACCTGATCTGCACTTACAATGGGCAGTTCTTCCTCCCCATCCCTGGCTTTGACTTCCATAACATCAGGAGTGTGGCTAGAGGCCCTTGCAGTGAAGACTGAGGTAAAGAAGTTATTAAGTACCTCAGCCTTTTCCTCATCCCTTGTGACCATGTCACCATTTTCCTTTCTGAAGGGGCCCACACCTTCCCTAGTCTTCTTCTTCCCATTAATATACCTGTAAAAGTTCTTAGTGTTCCCTCTAATCTCCCTGGCTAGATTCAATTCAAACTCTGCTTTGGCTTTCCTAACCAGGACTCTCGCTGCTCGGGCAGCTTCCTTATATTCCCCCTGTTCTACCTGTCCTTCTCTCCACTTCCTGTAGAGTTTCCTTTTAAGTAATAGTGTGTCCAGTAACTCCTTGCCCATCCAGGCAGGCCTCCTAGCATTCTTACCTGCTTTTCTCTTTGTTGGTACACAGAGCTCCTGGACACAGAGGAGGTGGTCCTTGAATATTGACCAGCTATCCTGGGTCCCTCTTCCCTCCAGGGCTTTGTCCCACGACACTTTGGCTAGCAGATCCCTGAAGCGATCAAAATCTGCACGCCTAAAGTCTAGGGTCGTGAGCTTGGAATACATCCTCCTGATTGCCCTGAGGATGTTAAATTCAACTGCTTCATGGTCACTGCAGCCAAGGCCATCTCTGAGCCTCACATTGCTTACCAGCCCTTCCCTGTTGGTGAGAACAAGGTCCAGCATAGCACCATTTCTTGTTGGTTCCTCTACCATTTGGAGGAGGAAGTTGTCTTCTATGCAGTCCAGGAACATCCTGGATTGCTGGTGCCTTGCTGTGTTGTCCCTCCAGCAGATGTCCGGGTGGTTGAAATCACCCATGAGGACCAGGGCTTGTGACCTGGAAGCCGCTTCTATTTGCCTATGGAGGGCCTCATCTGCTTGGATCTGCTGCTGTCAATCAACTGCTCAACTGTTCAACTGCTGTCAATCAGCACCCCCAGGTCCCTCTCTGTTTGGGAGCTCTCAGCCACTCTGACCCCAGCCTGTAGCTCTGCCTGGGGTTGTTGTGGCCAAAGTGCAGCCCCTGGCACTGGGACTTGTTGAATGCCATCCTGTTGGGCTCTGCCCATCTGTCCAGCCTGGCAAGGTCCCTCTGCAGAGCCTCTCCACCCTCCAGCAGATCAACTCCTGCCCCCAGCTTGATGTCATCTGCACATTTACTGATAATGGACTCAATGCCCTCCTCCAGATCATCAATAAAGATATTGAACAGGCTGGGGCCCAGCACTGCTCCCTGGGGCACACCACTGGTGCCTGGCTGCCAGCTGGCTGTGGCACCATTCCCCACCACTCTCTGGGCTCAGCCTCCAGCCACTTCCTAACCCAGCTCAGAGAGCTGCTGTCCAAGCCAGGGGCTGACAGCTTGGCCAGGAGTTTGCTGTGGGGGATGGTGGCAAAGGCCTTGCTGCAGTCCAGGCAGACTCCATCCACAGCCTGCCCCACAGCCACCAGGCAGTCAGCTGGGCATGGAAGGAGCTCAGGTTGGTCAGGCAGGACCTGCCCTGCCTGAATCCATGCTGGCTGGGCATGAGCCCTTTTGCCCCCAGGATAATCTGCTGCAGGGTTGCTGCTGACACCAAGCTGTGTGGTGATGCTGACAGCTGCAGGGAAGGATCCGTCCAGAGGGACCTGCACAGGCTGCAGAGCTGGGCCCAGGACAACCTCAGGAGGCTCAACAAGACCAAGGGCAAGGTCCTGCAGCTGGGGCAGGGCAATCCCAGGCACCAATACAGGCTGGGCAGGGACTGGCTGGAGAGCAGCCCTGCAGAAAAGGCCTTGGGGGTGCTGGGGGAGAAGCTCAGCAGAAGCCAGCAGGGAGCACTTGCAGCCCAGAGAGCCAAGCAGAGCCTGGGCTGCAGCAAGAGAAGTGTGGCCAGCAGGGCCAGGGAGGGGATTCTGCCCCTCTGCTCCACTCTGCTGAGACCACAGCTGCAGCTCTGGGGCCAGCTCTGGAGCCTCTGTGCCAGGAAGGCTCTGGAGGTGCTGGAAGGTGTCCAGAGCAGGGCCAGGAGGAGGAGCAGAGGGCTGGAGCTGCTCTGCTGTGAGGACAGCCTGAGGGAGTTGGGGTTGTGCAGGCTGGAGAGGAGAAGGCTCCCAGGAGACCTCATTGTGAGCCTCCATGTCTGTCTTGGAGTGAGGGGCCCGGAACTGAACCCAGGACTCAAGGTGCAGCCTGACTGGTGCCTAGCAGAGCAGGACAATGCCATCCCTAGTCCTGGTGGCCACACTGCTCCTGCTGCTGGCCAGAGCTGCAGGTCTGCTCCTGAGGCTGTAGCCCCAGTGTCTGGAGCTCTTACAGCAGAAGGTCATTTGTGAGAGCACTCTGGGCACACCAGA